>CP092090.1:53428567-53486067 GCA_029203775.1 Neoneuromus ignobilis
TTGATCTAAATAAATGGTAATCCGATGGAGCAAGATCGGGTGAATATGGTGGATGAATAATTACATTCCTTTCATATTCCATTAATTTATCCCGAGTAATTTTAGCTGTATGTGGTCTCACATTATCGTGTTGAAAAAATATGTTTCCTCTATTGAATATTCTAGGTCTTTTTACACGGATTGCTTCTTTTAATCGTTCCAGCTGATCACGATAGAACTGTGCCGTTATTGTCTGGCCATATTTAAGAATTTCCTAATGAATAATTCCTTTACAATCTCACCATACAGACAAAAGGACCTTTTTGACTGTTAAGTTCGATTTCGACGTTGGCAGTGGTACCTACTCTTTAGAAAGCTACTGTTTTTTGCAACATTGGTTCGAGTACACAACCCACTTCTCATTCCCTGTCACAAGATGTCGAAGAAATGTTGAATTTTCCTCTAATTTTATTAATTCTTGGCACATTCGAACCCGTACAGATTTGCTTTCATCACTTAAATGATGCGGTATCCTCACACCCTGTTTATGAATCTTGCTAATTATTTTTAACTGTTCTTGAACACTAGACCAAGAGTATCCGAGTGTATCTGCTATTTGTTGAATAGATTTGGTCGGATTTGCTTCAACTTCAATGCGTAACACCTCATTGTCTACTTTCACTACCCTCTCACTTCGAGGTTTATTTTTCAAGTTAAAATTTCCACTTCGAAATTGTTTGAACCATCTCTGACACTGCTGAATAGTCAATATGTCCCTGTAAATGTCCCAATTTTTTTTTCGCAGTCGTTGCATTACTTTTTTGATGAAATTCGTATAACATGCAATTTCATAAAAATTGATTATCCGGTACAAATCCTTCTATTTAAAATAGAGCGCAAAAAAATGTAATTTCTTTTGAAAGTTGTACTTTAGATGTCCACCAATCGATAGCAAAAGAAATACGTGTTAAAAGATCGACAGTCGAAACACAACTGATCATTGAAAAGGATGATGTCAAAAAACGACATTTTCATACGATACCCCTAATATAATTGAAACACATATATAAAAACTGTAATTGTTAAGGATAAAAATAATGAATAATTATTATTGTGTATATATATATCATTGAAACATATCTCTAAAAACTGCAATTATTAACGATTAAAAGAATAAATAATTATTATAACACACACAATATTACACATATAATATTAATTACATATTTTTCATTTATTTGATTAAATTTGAAATATAATTCCAATTTCACACAAAGTTATCATATCTAACACCACAGGTAATTAAAAAATTTCTAATAATTCAATAATTATAGAACTTGTTATTCACTTTACTTGTTTATAACAACAATCTGATGAGCATGTTAATGGTGATTCCATCATCATCAAAACACTGAGCTTTAAAATTAGAATTAAAAATTTACTTTCATACTATCATTTTTATCTTTATTCAACATATCTCTAATTAGTGTTTGATTCTTTATTTTATCACATACATGTAATATATATATAGATATATGTATGTGTAGACATATTTTTTATAAAATTCCATCACTATTAAATTAAATACATTTTGAAATTATAACGCTTTGTGGAATCTATTTTAGATGATTTGAATATTTATTTTCATTACGATATATAAAAATAATTTTATATCTGAATCACTAATTGTGTTCTTATGTTAAGATTATGTGTTTTTTTAATTTCAGTTCATTAAAAAGATCTGGTGTTAAATTTAGTTTTTTTATATAAAAAAACACAAAAAAATAAGTTTAAATTAAAAACAATACAACTTTTAAAATAGATAATCAGAAGGTTGATATAAAAATTCACTATTGTCAAAAATCAGGCCCGTCGCAAACCCACGTCTGTAATAATATTTTTTATGTGTATCTTGTAGAGAAAGACATTATTACATTTTTTTAATAGAAATAAATTTCAAACAAACTTTGCATATCTTAAATAAATTATCTCAATTGACTTTGCTTTTCTTTTTTTTGAAATATTCAATTCTATACCACATGCCACACAACAATTTCACAGGGGTTACACGGGCCTATCCTAAATACACAAGAGGTATATCAAAATTATATACATACGTATTTACATACTCCTACACATATTACATATACGTAATGAGAAAAAATAGTTGACCAATAGTTGGAAATGTGTTGAATAAAGATAAGAATAACATAAGAGTTATAGTACAATATATATATATATATATATATATATATATATATATATATATATATATATATATATATATATATGTAATTTTTAACCAATATTAACGTAATATAGAGTATTTTTCTTAATCGTGATAGAACTTTAAATTAAAACCTTATCAAAAATTCCATTTAACCTAAAAAAACAATCTTTTTATATATACTCGTACATGTGTACATTTGTGTATGTATATATATAAAGGTATAATAAAGATGTTTTTTAAGTTAGATAGAACTTTTGATAGGAATTTAATTTAAAGTTCTATCACGCTTAAAAAAAACACCTTTACAAATAATGGAGAAGAAATTATATATTTCTTATACAGCTGGGTCTGTTTTTGTGCGGATTTTTTTAATACGATTTTGAAGTTATGCTATTCATATTTCTTCCTAGTATCTTTTTATATGATTTTTTTAAGAATTTCTTTAAGCGATTATTTAATTCAACGAAAAGTTCTTCAGTTTTATGAACAAATAATGGAATCAGACCCATTTACTTCCGCTTGTCAAACTGATAAGGAATTTTCGGATAGCAAAGGTGGTTAACCAGGTTTTTAACTTTTTAAAAACCTTATAGAGTACATTACTTTAATGTACTCTATAAGGTGAAGATTATGGGCGCAATTGCATCGGTAAATGAAGAAGCTGCCAAATTTTTTGTTGACAACGCACCAAGTCATTCATGTTTAAAACATCCAAATGTAAACATTATGTTTTTTCCACCCAATACAACAAGCATTTTTCAGACATTAGATAAAGGCATAATTGCAACTTTTAACAATATTACTTTTCAATTTATATTGGATTAACTAGAAAATGAGTCAATAACAGTAACTAACTCTTGGAAAAAAATTCTATCTTTAACTTTATAAATCATGTTGTTTTTGCTGTTACTCAAATAAAACCACACACTTTAAATGCCTGTTGAAAAAAGGCTTGGCCTACATGTCTTGAAAACAGTGCAGCTATTTATTTTCGTTTTTTATTCTAAACAGTGCAGATATTATTGCGATGATAATTAAAATATATATGAAAAATTCTAAAATAAATTACACATAAGTACATATTGCTTTGAATAAAATTAAATATTTGATAAAAAATAAAGTAAAAAAGCTTTGTTTTGTATCAATTTTTTATAGATATTTGAAATTTTTTAAGCATTATTTATTTCCTGATTTTTTAATGCAAATTTTAGAGTAATTTCACTTTGTAGCTTTGGTTTTATGCGGCTTTCGAAAATTTCGGAACGTATCCCTAATTTTTCAATGTAAGTTAGGTCTTTTTTTGTGAGATTTTTTTAATGCGGTTTTCTGCGGAACGTATCTACCGCATAAAAACAGACCCAGGTGTATATAATTTCTATATTATAACGCGGTATTCTGACGATGATGACTTTGCTATTGAAATATACATGAGCTTATAAACAAAGTGAATAATAGATAATTATTGAACATTTTTTTAATATGTTGCTATGTTTGAAAAATAATTCATTTATGTGAAACTCAATTCGCCATAATTCAAAAACAAATAGCGAATAAACGGTTTTTAACACCAAAATAAATAATATGTAACTAATATATTTATTTATATTTACACCTAATATAATAACAACATATTATATTATATAAACATTGTCGTTATTTCAATTTCCAATAGCAGAAAGTTTCGTTCCCGATGTTGAAACTAGTATTATTTTTAAATTACACGTGCTGTGATATTCGCTACGTCCGTGCTTTAGTACCCGACTTGGTAATTAACATGTTGATAGACAAGATGTCTGCAGCTATGAAATGTCTCTAAACACAATGAATTCAGCTGTCATTTATATCACTCATTTCAGAGAAAATGAAGTTGCAGTTGATTGCGTTTATATGGGATTTTGTTGTTTATAGCGAAAAGACATTTTCGAATGAGCATGAATAGAAAACAACGCGACTCGATTTATAATTTACGGAATTATATTTTGTTCCTAATATTGACATTTTTAAAAAAGGATTTTTTTAATTACATCATTGCGTAGTTTAGTTTAAAAAATATATTTTTATAGTATAAATTGCAGTTAATATTAGGTTGGCAAATATCTCCCTTCCGCCTTCTGGTCTTTTGAATTTCGCAGCTATGTACAAAAAAAAAAAAAAAAAAGCGGAAGGGAGATACTTGCCAACCTAATATATGGTAATCCAAATGTAACGCCTAGATTTGTGTTTTATTGAAAATAAACATGTGTATAATATATTTTATTTCTTCTTAATAAAACACAAATCTAGATGTCATATTTATATGACCATATATTTTTTGTAATTTTTAACAATTACATTCTTATTAAGAGATATAAAATAAAAACAATATTTATAATACATTTTTTTAAAAAAATATGAATATATACAATAATTTCAAATTTAATTTTTCAAAAAATTAATTTATGAAAAAAATCATTGTATAATTACAATATTATTGAATTTCGTTAAAATTTCGAATTGCATTTTATGACAGTTGTACAGTTTTCATGTGATATAATATTTATCTAAAAACAGTATTGTGTAAATAATAATTAAATGATTAATATTAATTATGGGATTAATTTATTATAACTAAATGATGAATGGACAACATAATAATAGATAGACAGACAAAAACACGATTTTCAATTTAAATTATAAAATTTAAAAAATGGATTCTTTTCAATTTTTTCAATTTAAACAGTTCATTATTACTTATGTATTTATACATAAATACATACAGTTGGTCAAAGTAAAACTCGTACAGAATTATGTTTCCAATAATTTTACATATATATTTTAATATAATAACAATTTTCTTTACTTTTTTTGCTTAATTTCTTTATTAAGGTTACTTTTATTATATTTGAAAATTTCAATCGTAAATTAATACTTTCACTCTAGAAAAAGTAACAATTTCTGAAAAATGAACAAAAAATACATCAAAATCAAACTCATACAACGAATTACTCTCGCTTGAAAACTGCTGTGTTAAAAAAGTATACTCTTCAAATATGTGTTTGGTCACTTCGGTTACAAAAAAAAACTGTTGTTAAGACGTTTGTAGTCATTTTGTAAAAAATATAAGTGGAATTTTCACTTTGAGTAGACAAAGGGAACAATCATCGACGAACGAGTGAATGCTAATGATTTTTCATTACAAAAATGGAAAAACTCTACGGGAAATTGGAAAAATAGTTAATAGAAGCCACGCTACAGTGCAATCTGTAATAAAAAGATTTCAAACGGTCAAAGTGTTGACAATAAAGTCAAAAAGAGTCTCTGCAAAATTTTTAATGACAATGATGTGTATTGGATTCTACGAAAAATTAAAAAGAATTCGAAAATTAGCGGGCCCAAATTGACTTTAGAAGTTGAAAAGTATCTAAATAAAAAAGCAAGCCCCTAAACAATTCGCAATATACTAAATAAAAATGGGTTTCATGCTCTTATTACCAAGAAGAAACCTTTCATAAATCTAGTTAATCACAACAAAAGGTTAAGCTTCGTTTGGGAACATATTAATAAGAGTTTTAATTATTAGAAAGATGTTTTATTTACGGACGAAAGCAAATATAATTTATTTATATCCAATGGGGGAAATAATGTATGGAAAATACCAAATACAGAAATGTCTGTAAAACACTTCCGTCCTACAGTCAAACATGGGAGCGGACATGTTATGGTATGGGGGTGTATGTCTGCGAGAGGGTTTGGAAATTTAATTTTATAGATGGCATTATGAATCAAAATGTTTATATTGATCTATTAAGAAAAAATTTGAAAGCCAAAGCTCAAACACTCGGGATTTTACTAACATTTAATTTTTATCAAAACAACGACCCCAAATACAAACCTTATAAAACACGTAGTTGGTTGTTATATAACTGCTCCAAAGTACTGGAAACACCACCGTAATCACCTGATATTAATGTGATTGAAAATCTGTGGAATCACTTAGAAGTTTCCATTAGAACACACACTATTAGTAATAAAAATGATTTAAAAAAGGGATGTTAAAAGAATGGGAAAAATTGATCTAGCTTATTGTGAAAAATTAGTTAAATCCATCCCGAATCGTTTAAAGGCTATAAAAATTAATAAAGGCTACTCTACTAAGTACTAAAATAATTCAATCCATTGTAAATTTTAATTTAATAAACAATTTGTTAGTTGTAGTTAGTTTCATTTTGATGTATGTTTTGTTCATTTTTCAGAAATTGTTACTTTTTCTGGAGTAGAAGTATTAATTTACGATTGAAATTTTCAAATATAATAAAAATAATCTTAATAAAGAAATTAAGTAAAAAAAATAAAGAAAATTGCTATTATATTAAAATATATGTGTAAAATTATTGGAAACATAACTCTGTACGAGTTTCACTTTGACACACTGTATATAAATTTTATTTTATTCAATAAACATCTGGAATACCAGAAAATTTCTAGTAATAAATCTACAATTGAAATATCTTTACATAGACCTTTTTCATAAAAAAAGAAAACATTGTGTTTATCAATTTTCCATTGTAGAAAAATTCAATGAATTAAGAATAATGGAACTGTGGAATTTGTTTTAACGATTTCGAAAAATCATGTAAATCTTTTAATCTGTCAAATCGAGACTCGTACAAACTTTGTTATGTCAGTTGTGACGTCTGAGCGCAACTGTAAAATTACAATGTAAGTTTGAACGCGTTAGTTAAATTCAGAGTCAGTGTGTGCATACCTAAATGAACCAAAATATTATTCTCCATTAAAATAGTTATTTTTATTCAGACAACGTCCCGTTTTCCAACTTATGTTGATTTGATTAATCTCCTGGGTATAATCCGCGTTCATTGAAAATTAATTCTCTGTCGGTTGACTTTCAACTATAAAATAACATCGCGCGCAGAGGGGCACAAACAATATCCACATTGGTTAATTTAAATTTATTAAATGAAACGCGCACGGCTGTTTTTTATTGAAAGTATACAGCACATACACATACGTGCATATACATATGTGCGGCGTGGTCTGCAGAGATAGTGCATGTTCTGTGGCAGAAGCGCATTATTCCTCCACGCTCGTCTCCCCCATATTCTACCCTTTATTCGTTTAACCTTTCACGTAAGTGGGATGATTCCTAGTACTGTCACGCTGGCTTACGTTTGCGTCTAGTTTTACATGTGATTAAACGGGAAAATTAAGTGGTCTTTTATAATGCATACGTGTTGATGTGTAGTTATGGACGCAAATGGCGACGTTTTACGATTTCCTACAGCTTTAAAACTGCGAATAAAGAAAATGCTTTTGAATATTTAAGATTTCATCTGAATTAAAGCGACGTGCGAGTGAAATTAGTTGATAATTTACGATAAACATATGTACATATGTTTGTTGTGGTTAGTACACTTTGTAATGTTTGTATTTCCATCTCATTAATTTACGAAGAAAGTACATTTTTAAGTACAAAATTATATTTATACACAAATTTTATATATATATATATATATATATATATATATATACAAGGTGGGCCAAAAATCACTTTCGGAAATGAGAATATCACTTTCTTTGAAATGAGATTTTTGGTCCATCCTGTATAACCGAAAGCATCATGGTTTTCATACAGGAAATTGCATTCAATCCCCGGTTGGAGAAATATAGTCGATTAGACTCAGTTGAGGAAAAAGCAACCTGCATAAAGAAATAAACCCTGAATGAAAAATCCTTACCTGCTTGTCTGGTCATTGCAGTGAATATATCAAAGTACAAGAAATGGTAACAATAAATAAGACTTTCACTCAGCAGTTAGTTGATATACGCATACACACACATAAATAAATAAATATATATACATATATATATATATATATATATATATATATATATATATATATACATATACACCCGTCCCTCAATTTACACGGGACTTTTTTTAGGTGGCAAATTATACTTCTGTTTACCCGAGACTTTTTTTACGCGGTCAGATAGATTTTTTCATGGAATTTATTATATATCAGAGTGATGCAAATTCTTACTTGAATGTATAAAAACACGATATAAATATATAAAAGGTTGATTGTTTTGAATTACAGTAGCGATAGTGACATCGAATGAAATTTATCTACTTTTGTTTTCTAAAACGTCATTATTTTTTTGTTAAGCTATGTGAAATAAATATATGTTTCTACAACTTTATTAGCTTTTATTTCCAATATTTTTTCTATTGTACTGACAGACTCAATTCACGCGATTTTCATTACACGTAAAACAAATCCACGTGGAACGGATACTCCGCGTAAATTGAGGGACGGGTGTATATACCTTTTTATAGATTGTTTTGCATCTTATCTTAATTCTTATCACCTTCTTTTTCAAATCTACATATAAATTATAGCCAGTATTTGAAAAATGTACATAAATAATTTGGATATTAAGGATCTAACTCAATGTATAGATAGCCTAAATGAGACTAAAGAAAAGTAAAGAATCATAAATAATAGTAAACAAGTAAATATATATTTAAATCCTTCAATTTCATTTATATTACTTGAAAAATGAGATATATTTTATAAAGATAATTATTTTTTTAATACTATCTTTTCCTACTTTTAGTGTTTACGATGCATTCGTTAATTAATTCATATCATTTCTGCAATAAAACCGATTATAACATCCCTCGAATTAAAAATGTTGGCTGATAAAACCCAGATCGATATTATGATATTTCACTGATCACATTCCACATCAGTACTTTTTCTGAAATGAAATTTTCATTATATAAAAAAAACAATGAAAAATATACGCAATAGACTTTGTACGACCATTCCGAGTAAATTATTTATCCTATTGTATCAGTTCACTCTGTATCCAGTTGTACCAGACGTCAGCAAACGACGAGGGGTGGAAATATTTATACAAAAGCAACTGCTTGCTGCTGCTGGTTACGTAGATTACAGTTTTGTAAATGCAGAGAGTGTAGAGCATACAATACTCATACACACACACACACACATATATATACATATATATATATATATAAGCATATATACAAGCAAACATGAGGGTGCACACAAACACATGCTCTTATAAATACCTACCTACATACATACATACACACACACACACTAGGAGATACAGCTATCTGTAGCGGTTATGTTTTTGTGTAATGGTTTTCACGTGATTTTCGGTGGTGATTTGTCGATACACGATGTCGGTTATGCGAACTGCTTCGTGAAAACTAAGCGAATTATCAGTTATGTCCATTCATATAAATGCCGTTTTTAGTCAGATAGCCTACGATATGTCTTTAGCAGATGTGAAGCTCGATGGATCGGATTTGTACCGGAAATGTGACGCGAATTAAAAAATTGTTCTTTATATATATACATACATACATACATATATATATATATATATATATATATATATATATAGGTGATCTAAATAAAACTGACGGATGTAATATGTAAATATGTGTCTAAACCTTCATTTGAATCACTATATGTAGGGTCATCCAAATGTAACGGCTTGTTTTTTTTAAAAAAAATGTGTATAGAGAAACATGTATATAATTTCTTTTCAATAAAATCTAGGCGTCACATTTGGATGAGCCTATATATGTAACTGACTGATGGTGCAGACTAGTATCATCGTCTGTCTAATATAGAACAGAATAGCTCTTCACCTTTAGCGAAAAAAATTTCGTAAAATTATTATTTTTAATAAACTAAAATTATATGTATTACTTGAAAATTCTTATTGAGCTTCATTTTAATTTCCTCTCAGAAATATATGGTGCTTTGGTTATAAAGAATATACAAATTGGAGTAATCACAATCTACGAGGTGTGATCAAAAAGTAAGGTGAATTTTGAAATTTAGCGGGCTACATCCGTTCGATCTTCGATTTTTTTATTTGGTTATGTTGATACACTCGTCTCGAATATATGTTCCAAATTTCAGCTATGTAGCATGTTTAGTTTGTTGGTGAGAGGCATAAAAGTTAGAAGTGTTTTGCAGGCTCCACGATTTTCCGCTGTCGAAAATCATGGATCAAAGAGTTTGCATTAAATTTTGTGTGAAAAATGGAATCAAGTGCTCCAAAACACTTGAAATGTTGAAAGTGGCATACGATGAGTCTACTTTAAGCAAAAAAAATGTTTACAAGTGGTATAAACTCTTCCAAGAAGGCCGAGAAGACACCAACGACGAACCTCGTTCTGGACGCCCCAGCACGTCAACAACCGATGAGAACGTTGAAGAAGTGAAGAAAATAGTGTTGGGGAATCGTCGAATTACCATTAGAGAAATTGCTGATGATATTGGCATCTCGTTTGGTTCGTGCCAATCAATTTTAACGGGTGTTTTAGACATGAGACGTGTGTCAGCGAAGTTTGTTCCGAAATTGCTCAATTTCGACCAAAAGAACCGTCGCATGAGCATCGCCCAAGAGCTATTGAATGACGTCAACGACGACCCAGATTTACTCGACAGGGTCATAACAGGTGACGAAACATGGGTATACGGTTATGACGTCGAAACTAAGACTCAATCGTCCCAGTGGAGGCATTTCGGATCACCGAGACCAAAAAAAGCACGCCAAGTTCGATCAAATGTGAAGGTTTTGCTTACAGTTTTCTTTGATTGCAGGGGCGTGGTGCATCATGAGTTCTTGCCACAGGGTAGAACAGTAAATAAGGAATATTACCTGCAAGTTATGCGCAATTTGCGCGAAGCAATCCGCCAGAAACGTCCGAATTTGTGGAAGAACAAAAATTGGCTTTTGCACCATGATAACGCCCCTGCTCACACATTGTTGCTTGTGCGCGAATTTTTGGCTAAAACCAACACACTAATGATGCCGCAGGCACCGTATTCCCCAGACCCGTATTCCCCTGTGACTTCTTCTTGTTCCCGAAACTGAAGAGGCTCATGAAAGGACGGCGTTTTGCAACGATTGAGGAAATAAAGACGGCATCGAAAGAGGAGCTGAACAAGATCACAAAAAATGATTTTTTGAAATGCTTTGAGGATTGGAAAAAGCGTTGGCACAAGTGCATTATATCCGAGGGGGATTACTTTGAAGGGGACAAAATAAAAATTGATGAATAAATAAATATTCTTTGAAAAAAATAAAAATTCACCTTATTTTTTGATCACACCTCGTATATATATATATATATATATATATATATATATATATATATATATATATATTATTATTATTATGAACCCATATGTAAAACCATTGATAGGCGAAAGACTCGTCGAATGCTGATGGTTCTTCTTAAACATCTTTTCAAACTATTTTCACTTTTCCTATCTTGTCTAATATAGGACAGAATGGCTCTTCACCTTTAGCGAAAAAAATTTCGTAAGGAAGTAAACGCTAATTAAAAAAAATCCTAATTATCTCTCTTGGTCAACATGATATGATCAAATACCAATGAATATTAACATTAATTGAGACTCTTTCCTAGCATTGGACTGATATAAAGTAATAAAATGATAACGAAAAATATTTTGATCATTACATTTGTCATTTTTTTCTGTCATGATTTCCTATATTATAACTTTTTCATTTTCTCTGTTAAAATCGTTTTCTATTATCTCAATCACTTCTTTGTAATCCTTTTTCTTTTACAGATTTGTAAATATAGGCTTGACATGTGGTTGCTGATTTTACTAGTTCTATAAAATCTTAGTGATACCTACTTAAAAATCTTTTCAATCCTTTTTACATTTTTCAATTTTTACAAGTGTACATACCATTGAAGAACCCTGTTTTATAGAATTTTAAGAACAGTTTTTATAATTATCATCCATTCTTATTCTATTATATTCTTACTCCATCCTCCATTTACAATATTATCACTATAATTTATTCAGCCTCAGTCCAGATAAGAGGGTCGTTTGATAAGTATGGTAAAAAAGTAAAAAAAACTAAATTGACAAATTCAATTAAATTAAGGAATTAATTAAATTAAACAATAAATAAATTTACCATACTTATCAAACGACCCTCGTATTTCACAATAATGACAGTCACTAAAGTTGTGCAAAGCTCGTTTCATAAACAACTAAAAAACTTCTTTGGAATAAAAATCGAGAAACTTCCACAAAGTGTGAACATATAAATTGCAACAGAGGGGAACTGTATTAGAAAGTAATATGTAAAACATTTCAATTATATGTTTTAAATAAAATTTATTTATTTATAAAAAAAACAACCCTTTTGTAATGTTGAGGTGATTGATGTATTTGTATTAAATTTTTAAACATGGAAATTTTCGTCCATCAATATTCATTCTAAAAAATAATATATATATATATATAGAGAGAGAGAGAGAGAGAGAGAGAGAGAGAAAGAGGGTTTTTAAAGCGTGATAGAACTTTAAACAATTCGCAATATACTAAATAAAAATGGGTTTCTTGCTCGTATTGCCAGGAAGAAACTTTTCATAAATCTAGATAATCGTAACAAAAGGTTAATCTTCCTTCAGGAACATTTTAATCAGAGTTTTGATTATTGAAAAGATGTTTTGTTTATGGACGAAAGCAAATATAATTGATTTGGATCCAATGGGAGAATTAATGTATGGCAGAAACCAAATACAGAAATATCTGTAAAACACTTCCATCCTACAGTCAAACATGGGAGCGGACATGTTATGGTATGGGGGTGTATGTCTGCGAGAGGAATTGGAAATTTAATTTTATAGATGGCATTATAAATAAAAATGTTTATATTGATCTATTAAGGAAAAAATTTCAAAGCCAGTGCTCAAAAACTTGGGATTTTATAACATTTAATTTTTATCAGGACAACGACTCCAAGCATAAAGCTTATAAAATACGTAGTTGGTTGTTATATAACTACCCCAAAGTACTGAAAACACCACCATAATCACTTGATATAAATGTGATTGAAAATATATGGAATCACTTAGAAGTTGCCATTAGAACAAACACTATTAGTAATAAAAATGATTTTAAAAAGTGTTATTAGAGGAATGGACAAAATTGATCTAGCTTATTGTGAAAAATTAGTTAAATCCATCCTGAATTGTTTAAAGGCTATAAAAATTAATAAAGGATACTCTATTAAGTACTAAAATAATTCAATCCATTGTAAATTTTAATTTAATAAATAATTTGTTAGTTGTACGAGTTTCATTTTGATGTGTTTTTAAATGATTTTTCAGAATTCGTACTTTTTTTGGTCTTTAAGTATTATTTTATGATTTATTTATTTTTATATGATAAAAATATCCTTAATAAACGATGTAAGTCGAATATAAAAGGATTTTTTTTATTTAAAAATTTATATACAAAAATTTATTGAACATAATACTGTATGAGTTTAACTTTGACTCACTGTATGTGTATTTTTGTGTATGCATATATAAAGTTATGATAAAAGATGTTTTTTTAGGTTAGATGAACCTTCGATGGGGATCAATTTAGAATTCCATTACTATTAAAAGATATCTTATATTATGAACTCATATATCGTTTCATATATATATAATTTTACTAAAGTCTGATAGACACCATTCATGATATATTTTTAATATTCTTCTGGTGAGTTAAATATATATGTATATATATTCAATTTCATTTTTTAAAAATTCTCATTGAAACATCAATTTAAAACCTTATATACAAACCACAAACTCTAAATAACAAACAATTTAGTTATTTTTAAATGCCTTCTATTAAACATTTATATAAATTATTCATTATTTCCATATATAAAATTTGTAGTGAATGCATAACGGTTAGCGCATTTAACGTTTCTAGATAAATTCACAGTTATACATTTTATATAAGTAGTACTACGTCATCTCTAATATGGCCTGTAAATTTTATTTCATATAGTGAAAAGATTTGTTAGTGAAACCATGTTGTATTTTAAGAGCTATCATTTCGGTTGAAATGCGTGTTAATTAGTAATTATATCAATTATTAAATAAACAAGTTTCTGTTAAACATTTTATAAAATATTGCAGTGTTTGATATGTGATTTATATATTGTATATGAACAAAATAAATTCATTAGTTTCATTTGCTTGTTAGAAATGTGATTATAAGTATGAAAATCGTTCATTATTGGTAGGTGTTCTTTCTGCTATCTTTTATGATATTCAAATCATATAAAACTAATTGATTGAAAGTGTGTATATTCAAATTATATTTATTATAATTATATAATCAAATTCTAATTGTATGTAGATCATTATATAGACTTTTGTATTTATGAATTGGATTAATGAGAGATGAAATAACTCATATTAGAAGATTGGGACAAATGTGTAATTATACATTTAATTTCAATATCTAATTTCATATACTTGTAAAATAAGAAAATAGAGATATAATAAAATAATTTGTTTCATATTTCATAATTCATAAAGTTTTTATAAAATTGTATTTATTCCATTGATTTATTTTCTAGACAATATATTAATTTAAATAGAGATAAATATGTAGAACTATGGAAAGAGACAAATAAGATTTTAAAAAATAGCTTTACTTTAAATTTACAAAAAAACATTATTAACATAACTCAAAATAGACTTTTAAAAATAATTATGATTTTAATAGTGATATTCCTTAAACCCTGATAAAACTATCGTTTGAATTTAAAAAAAAATTTTGGTGACTGTATTATGGCGAACAAAACAAATCGTCGATTATACTGTTTTTGTAAACAGGTAAAGTAAAATGGATGGTATGGAGAGCAGATCCATATCGTGAACAGAACCAATTTATTGGATTAAATATTAATCAGCAAACAACCAATATTGGTAAACAGATGTGGATCGATTCTCCTGCAATATCTCGTTCAAATTTGCCTATGGTTTTTTCCACGTATCACTTATTTATTGGAGCTCTAATCAATACATAGACATCTTTCCATCACTTAGATGTTTCAACAAATGAAACAATTCAAACCAGTCAATTATAATTATTACTTTTGATCGATTGTGAAAATATAATAGTTGTTACATAAATTTCCACTATAAGTCTAGTAAATAAATATGATTGAAATTGATAGGAGATATTTTGATTGAATTTATTATAATATATTTTTTTAAAATGCTATGAACTGAAATTTTTATTATATATATATATATATATATATATTCTTCTTTCATAATTTTAAATAAAATATTTTTATCAAAATACAACTGTATCATTAAGATTTTTTTTGTTTTTGTGATATATTCAACTCTATTTATACATTTATAATTATATATATATATATATTTATATATATAATATGTGTGTGTGTTTCTGTATGTGTGTTTATGTATGTATTTATTACTGGTTTTGTTAAAAAAAGCTGAAGTACTTCTAATCCATCTTAATTCACTAGAGCATAAAAGCTTAACGCATTATTTATGCCTGGCAATACACTTTTTATAAATTTAATACACAAAAAGGAATTAAACTTTTTATTCAACCCTTTTACAAACATATTATTATTTAAATGAATATTTAATACTTTATTCACAGATCAATGTATAAACAAATATATACCAGTGTATATATATATATAAACAGTATAATTAAATATAGCCAAGTTTTTTCCCAAAATATTATATTTTCAAAATTAAGATTGTAATTAATATTACATTATTCATGAAAATATTTTTTATATAAAGGTAAGAGAAAAGTTGTTCGTTATAATTGTTTTTTTTTTAATTTTAAACAATTCATTATTTTTAATAAACTAAAATTATATGTACTACTTGAAAAATTTTATTGATCTTTATTTTAATTTCCTCTCAAATATATATGATGCTTTGGTAATAAAGAATATACAAAATGGAGTAATCACAATCTATGTATATATATATATATATATATATATATATATATATATACATACACACATTATTATTAACCCATATGTAAAACCATTAATAAGCGAAAGACTCATCGAATGCTGATAGTTTTTCTTAAACACCTTTTCAAACTATTGTCACTTTTCCTATCTTGCAAATCTCATCCAATCATCACTTCTACTATATTTTACAATTTTTCCATCCATCTTTGATCAGATCTTTTCCTTAATTTTATTTCATCACTATTATATTTTGGTCATCTATTATCTTATCTTCTTGATGTAATATTTATGTCCATTTCAATGATTTCACTTGTTCTATTATATCAATCACTTTTATCTATTCTCATATCTATTTAGAATTTTTCGGATTACGTTTAGAAATTCCTAACATTATTCTTTCTATGGGTGTCGAGAGTTTTTATTTTATTGTTGCATTTAGTGTCATCATTTTTGATTAGTAAGTATAGACAAATATTGATCATATACTTTCTATTTCAGCTTTAAGAATATTTTTTTATATTATTTATCCTACCAAATATTACATATCTTTTCCTGATTTTCGATTTAATTTTTTGGCCATTATTTATTATTATATCAAAACTTTTTATAGGTATTTTATTTGATCAATTTGTTCAAAACGTTAATCTTATAAATAAATACCTTATTTTTTATATAAAATTATTAAATATAGTTTTAGTTGCATTCATATTTAGTTTTAGTTCAGTGTGTATTATATATATATATATATATATATATATATATATATATATATATATATATATATATATATATATATCATTCACCTATTTCTATTCTTTACTGAATGAAAACCAATATTTCACTTTTCGAATGATTTAACAGCTTTTTCTTTTATTCCACTATAACAATTTTTTTATGTCTCTGTCCAATTTATCAATAGATCTCTTGTTGTCCCTTCTCATATCTCTGGCTTTTCAGTCAATAATTTCTTTTGTCCATAATTTTCTATGTGACCAACTCATTTGATTTTAAAATTTTCACTTAGATTTTTATAATATATAATAAATAATTATATAGGCTCATCCAAATGTGATGCCTAGATTTGTGTTTCATTAAAAAGATACAAAAGAAAATATACACATATTTCCCTACACACCACCTTATATACATGTTTCTTTTTAATGAAACGCAAATCTAGGCGTTACATTTGGATGGCATTATACAAATCAAAAATTCAAAGAAAGTTTGTTAATTTGAATGTTTTTTCTAATACGTATTAAAATAATTAATAATATAATGGAAAAAATCATATTAACATTTAATATTATTATAACAAGAGTAGAAGATTATTTTATAATCACATTTGTTATTTACAATTAATGCAAATATCTACAATAATAATAATTTTTGATTATTGAAATGGATTATTGCTTTAATTTTTATAATACATATTTCAATACATACTGATTAAGCTTTATTAAATCTATATAGAGGATGAAATGAAAAATAAAAGTTCCCCTATTTAGTGCTATTCACTCGAGAAATGAACATTGTATATATATACACATACATGTAATGTTGTTAATTTTTATTTCATTATAAGTTTGGTAATTGGGAACGCGATAACAAATTCTGTTTTTCTCTTAATAAAAATATACGAAGCATATCTCGTACATCCAATCTGTACTAATTTGATTCTGTTTAGTAGTGTAATTTGCACACTTTTTCATGTTGTTCGTTGCCAATGAAGTAGAAAAGTTAGACAGTATTGTTTTTATAGCAGACCACTGGCTGAGAGTAAATTACCAACATTGATGAAGCTTAATAGGGTATACTGTAAATATACATACATTTTAGAATTATACATACATATATATATTAGGTCTAACAAAAAGTTCTGTTTTTTAAGTAAAAAAATAAATACATTTTTAAAATGTAAATTAATATTTGATTAACAATATAATTTTCAATAGTATAGAGTCATACAAACGTGATGCCTAGATTTGTGTTTTAATAAAAAGAAACATGTGTATTTGTTGGTGTATAGGGAAACATGTGTATAGTTTCTTTTCAATAAAACACAAATCTATGCGTCACTTTTGGATAACCCTATATTAACAACTTCTGGAAACTGTTATATTCTACTCTTGTAAAATGACATCCTTGAATGCTGTAAACTTATTTAGTCCTTTTTTGATATCTCAATCTTATTTATTTCCATTTAAAAAAGAAAATATAGAGACAGAAAGAAATATATTCAAAAATACTATATCTGGAAAATATGCTGAGTGACTCAGAACCAAATTTTGCAATTTTTTTTTCTGTGTTGCTAAAAAAACATTTGCCTTTTTGTTATCATTCTGTAAAATAATTTGCAAACTGTTAACAAGAGTCGGACATTATTTTTAGTTAATTTTTTAAATGGTTTAATTGTTGACAATATTTTTCATAATTAATGGTTTTTATTGATTCTAGAAGTTTATAATAAATTTATCCTTTCATAATCACCAAATAGACAATATTTAATTTTTTTCGATTTTTCAATTCAATATTCTCTTATTATATTGAAAAATTGCAAAAGTCAAGTTTGAGAAAATTCAATGTTTTTAAAAAACACTTATAGTTAGAATACTCTTTAATTTTTTTTATCTATACATTGCCTTTATCAATAAAAGCTTTTAAAAATCGAATTAAGAAGGATAAAATGTATTAATGGAAAAATTTGTTCTAAAATTTAAAACCATGTCACTGTACTTGCCATCTTAAGCAGTCTTATTATTATTATATAACGTTATTAATTAGTTCAACAAATTTTATTTGCAAATGTTTATTGTATTTAAAAAATTTCTTATATACAGTTATAAAAAACCTTTAAATTTTCATATTTCCACTAGAATATTTCATAATATATTTTGTATAAAGTGGATTGTATAGGTTATCCAAATGTGACGCCTAGATTTGTATTTTATTAAAAACAACTAAAAAACTCTACACATATTTCCCTTATACAAATGTTTCTTTTTAATAAAACACAAATCTAGGCATCACATTTGGATGACCCTATATTTTCAGTTTGAACACCGATGAATGTATGCCTTGAACCAAATCTCAAGATATTAATTTTCGTTTTACGTTTTGTAAACTATTTAATAATTTCTTTTAAAGTAAATCAGTTTTATTCGAAAATTTTCCACAAACTTTAATATAGAAATGAATTTTCATACAAATAAATTGTCATCCCTAACACCATAAGATACTAGAATGTATTCAATAATCGCACTTTGTTGTTCATAACAACTATAGAAATGAATCATCTCTTATTTGGGGTAATAACTGAGAATTATTGACAGGCTTCTAATGTTTTCACTTTGATGGTAAATCTGCTTAATTACTCTTTGTTTAACTGCTTATGTAGATTTAAAATTAATTTAGATTTCATTTATACTATCTCAGTATTATGATTAATTTAATTACTTAATATTTACAGTATCAATTAATTGAAATAATTAAAACCCAGTATAATTTTAATTTGTATATTATTGGAGATTAGTGTTTGTATTTTGAGTAGTAAGCAATAAAAGATAATTATTTGAAGATAAAAATGTTTAGTTTGAGAATTTGGCAAATTATGATATTATTGTATGTGTTTATGTATGTACATGATTGAAGTGTACTTCGCAAACACATATTTTTCTATGTATAAATTTCGCACAGTCGAACATTGAACGCGAAAAACAATTTCCGTATTTCTCATCGACATGTAGAGAGATCCTCTCATATATTCCGTGGCAGCAGTTTGCAGAGTGTTTTGGAGTGGAATGCAAAGATAGAAGTAAACAAACTGATAAATCGTAATACCGGCGAGAATTTTAATTAGGTATGTGTGTGCGTCTCCGTGAAACGTAGTTTCTCTAACAATACGATCGTTGACGTTTATTTTAGACAAAACCTTTCACGGTTCGACCATTCTGTGTTTGATTTACCCGAGTTAACGCATCATTACATTTCCATTTATATGGTGGCCGCTTTCTTATATCACACAACGGATTGAACGTTACGTGACCATAATTTAATCTTGATCAACGTTTTGAATGAATGATGATTAATAGGGCTAGATAATACTATGGCGTGGAACGAATTCGGGTCGAAACATTCTTGTGACTGAATCAAAATAAGATTTTATGTCCACACACAAACAAACAACATATATACATATATATATATATATATATATATATATATATATATATATATATATATATATATATATATATGTATGTATGTATCACAGCTCAATGTGAAAAAAATAATTGTAAAAATCATTGACCAAATTATAATTCGAGACAACATTCTCTTCTTGAAAAGTTCTATCAATTTTTTATTTTATTATATGTGTAAGAAGCGAGTATAATGGTCAGAATTACTTTTTTAAAAATACTAATAATTTAAAGAAATAAAAAAATAATATCTTAAAAAATAAATTATTATTATTAAATATTTAAACTGATTTTTATTTCATAATAAATGTATTTTCATATTTTGAATAACTTCACATCAACAAAATAAATATTTTATTAAATTATATCACATTGTAAAAATTCTTATCTATAAAAGATGTTTTTTTATAATTTGAGTTTTTGATTTCCAATTTTTTTACATGTGTTTCTTAAAACCTTATTGTAAAAAATTGAATAATTTAATTGTTTATTATTCTTAATTTACACCAATGGATTATTATCAATTCTAATTAAATGAAATAATTTTTAAAACCTTATATAAAACATTAGTCTAAACTTTTTTCGATGAGTTTATATATAATCAACTTTTATTCTCCTATTACTGAATATTTTTTCCCCGAAACTTTCTATTTATAATATATAACACAAATGAATTTTAACTCCAAAACCACAATGCTTATAACGTGTTCAATAACCAGTTATTTATTTGTTGTTCTGGAACTGAGTCTGATTCACTTAACACAAATGAATTTTAACCCCAATACCACAAACCATTGTGGTGTTGAGGTTAAAATTAATTTATATTAAAGCGAATTAGCCACAGTTCCAGAACAACAAATTTACATTCATAAATTTTTATCATCATGTTGGCCAAAACTTTCAACTTTCCTAATACTGCTAGATCAAAATGCAAGGCTTAAATAATATAAATAATAAGTGATCATTGAAACTTTCCACTTTAAAAAAACGAATATCTTTCTGTTACACTCTAAAATATTTTTTTATATATCTGTCCCATCTATTCATGGACCTCTTCTCGATCTTTTTTGCTTCCCTGAGTTTCCAATCATTAATTTCTCTTACCTCTTAATGGTATTCTCTTCTTGTTATATAACTAGTCCATTTTTACTTAAAACTTCTCATATTTGCTCTAAAGTCTATAACTATAATTTTCTTTTTGATCCAATTATCTATCTTTCTGTCTTTACGAATTGTTATGTTGTTTGGAACTAATAAATTATTTTGACATTCAAAATCTATTCTTCATTTCCATACACAAAAACAGTCTATATTGATTAAACTTTTTTTTCCTTTAAATATAGATAATTATTAGATTTCATAATACAAGATATTTTGTCAAATTAATAATATTCAATTTTTATTTCATCTATGAATATTCGTTTTGTATTAATAGACACATAATTTTTAATTTATCTATTTTTACTCCTTTTAATTGAAATCAAATCGAAATAAATTTATTAGTATTGAAATAATTAGTACATAGTTGTGTACAATGTTAACAGAGTGTAAAGTAGCTTCTTATTTTAAAAATATTGTACAATGTAAAAGGTGAACAGGAAAAGATAAGGTGAGAAATTTATTTGATCTACATATATAGATCATATATAGATTTTTTTGCACATTAATATTGTCTTGCTCTAGTTTATTGTAAGACTATTTTTTTACGTTTATATATCTACTGGCTTTATTCAGTAATATTTACCAAATAATAATACATTATTATATTTTTATAGTAAAACTTTAATATAATGTAGTGATAAGTACATACATATAATATAAAATGAATATTTTCAACACTTGTTATATTTTTTTTGACTGATTTTAATCTATAACATTAATTGATGAAAGAAATATATGTCAGCAATAGATTGCGTGACTTTTAAGTCAAGTATATAACCGTTTACATATATAAATCTATTGTATTTGGTTATAATAATATTTCAAATATATATATATATATATATATATATATATATATATATATATATTTGGTATAATAAAACTAGACTATTTTCAAATGAATGGTCAAATGTAATCGATTAAATAATTACATTGAACAAAAACACATTAATGTCTGATTAAATACTGAAATGAATTTAATTTATAGTTGAACTGATTTATTATGAACATTGTACTAAATTCTACAAATAAAATATAAAATGATAATGAGAGGTTAATTAGAGAAAAATATTATAATTGAATTATGTTCCATTATTACAAAAATATTTAAACAAATTCTGTGCATTTTAAAAAAATTAAATTAACTTTGAACAGATTTGTGAATAACACTACTTTATAAGTTGCTTAAATGACACTGAAAGATAGTAAATGGTAGTAAATCAATAAAGATATGGACCGTTTATTTTAAAAGTGGTGTAAGTCCATTTTTTAAAAAAATGAGATATCACGTAATTTATGCTTAATTTAGTGTAAACTTTTTATTTAAAACTAGTTAGTATTTAATTTCTTAAAAAATGCCAATGTTTTGTTCAATTTTAAATTGGCTGATAAAAGAAATTGCGTAGCCATTGATTATGAAAGTGGTGTAAGTCCAATTTCCATAGAAATCCCAATAAATACTTTGCCTGTTTTTTTGATTTACAAAAAGCCTACTCTATCCAAAATTATCTGTTTCAATCGGATATTATAAGCGAAATATGTATGTTTTAAACGAGGGATTTCACAATTTCCACGACAATAAAGTTAATATGTATGTGTGGGACGAAACTACCTCTAACAGGGGATCGCAGGAAATAGCTCCTTGCTGTTTAAAACGTTTACAAAATGTAACGACTCAAAGTCATGTTATTGCATATAGTGATATATGTACTGGGCAAAATCGAAATTTACAAATGGCATTGATGTGGTTGAGGGTTGTTTAGTCTTTGCAAAATAACATTGAAGTAATTGATCATAAATTTTTACTCTCCGGGCATTCGTATCTTCCAAACGATGCAGATTTTGGTATCATAGAAATGGAATTACGAAAAAAGAATTTCCTGTACACATCGCAGAATTATGATGTTATAAAACAATGTAGACAACGTAATAAATTTATTTTACACGAAATGAAACGAGAGAATTTCGTTTCAACAAAATATCTACAAAACGCAATTAAAAAACAGATAAGAAGAAACACTAATCGCCAAAAGGTAAATCGGTTGGAAATATGTTGGATGAGGTTTTGCAAAAGTGCACCGTATACTATTTTATATAAAACATCAATGGAGGACACAGAATTTAAGACTTTAGATTTATCACCTACATGTCAGGGAAGACTGCCAAAATTTGAAAAAAATCGCCCTGGTGCCTTTGTATCACGATGCCAGGCCTATTACAAACGAAAAATATAAGGATATGGAGCAGTTATTACCTTATATACCTCCTGTGGATCATGAATATTTCAAAACACTGCTACATGAAAACCATAAATAAATAATACCAATATCTTATGTTAAGTTTAACAATATATAAATATAATCAACGTTCAAAATAAAAAATACTACTCCTATTTTATTTCTTGTTATTATTTATAAACAAAATTGAATTAATACGAAATATATTTTAAGTGATATTTAATTTTTCAAAATCGAAATTAAATGATTTTTACAATTGACTAATTATGAAAGTGGTGTAAGTGCATTTCCAGCGCGTAAATATACATTATTTTAGTTAAATTCGACTAAAAAAAATTGATATAATCAAATTACATATTGATAAATTAGTAGAAACATTGCCCGACTCGACATAATTAACTTATATTTTTTAATTGACATGCTAACCTTTAATTTTCTCGAAACAGAAAATGGACTTGCACCACTTTCAAAATAAACGGTTCATATATCTTAACTCTTCAGTTTCATTTGAGTTACACTATATACATTTATATATATACATTTGTATCCAAGATATAGTATCAAAAGTGAAATTTAAACTTGTATTTTGAAAGTGAAACTAAATATGTTAGACACTTTATATATATACTTCTCTGTTCAATCAATAAGATGACTTTTTAATTTGAAATACGCGCGAAAATCGTAGCTCAAAAAACTCTTTTTTTATGCTAGTGCAACCTTCAGTGACATTCGCTTCTAATTTCAGTTTGATACGTCAAATAGTTTATAAATTACAGCAGTTTATTTACGTCAACTTTTTGCCTTTTTCGATTTTTAAAATGTCTAATATTGTTGAACAAAAAAGTTACATTAAATTTTTTGTTAAAAATGAAATTAATGTTACTAAAACGTTCAAAATGGTGCAGAAAGTATTCGGAGATCAATCTTTATCGAGAAAAACTGTATTCCAGTGGCATAAGCTGTTCAGAGAAGGTCGTGAATTCGTAGAAGATGAACCTCGTTCTGATCGTCCATCAACCAAAGAAAATATGGAATAAATTAGAAACAAAGTAATGGGAAATAGTCATTTGACTGTAATGGTGGTTGCTAAAGATATTGGCATATCAATAGGTTCAGTAGAAGCAATTTTAAGTATATTGAAATTTTAAGTGACAACATAATGCAATTATTATTTGTGAGCTTTTTGCCAAAAAATCAACAAATATTGTTCCATAAGACCGTATTGTCCAGATATGTCACCATGCGACTTTTTCCTGTTCAGTCGATTTAAAAACCCCACTTCGAGGAACCCGATTTGACTTAATTGAATCGATAAAACAAAAATCAAAGGAGATGCTGATGGAAATTCCAAAAAATGAATATGAAAAGTATTTACAAGATTGGATTAAACGTTGGAGTATGTGCATCGCAACGATAGGGGATTATTTTGAATGAATAAATAAATAGTATGTGTTTTATTCGAATATTCACCTTACTTTTTGAACAGTATATATATATATATATATATATATGTAAATATTCAAAAATGAACGCATGTTTATATATACATACCTACATGATAGCTGGGTCGTTTGTCAATGTATTTAATTACAAAAACTAGAACGCGTGTATTAAATTAAGTGTAAAAATATATTGTCTCACATAAAGTAGAGTCATAACTTAAATACAGCATAAACTATACCTAAGGCCACATTATGCGTTTGGATTAACTTACCTACAAAATGTTTGCTGCTGTAAACAGTTTCGCGAATGTTATTAATTGTTTGCAAACAAACATACACGAGAATACAGTAAAGCTTAAGCAAGTAAAACAATACATGAACATCTAACACATTCAGGAAATTCCTAGCTTGAAAATTTCAACGTAGTTTATGCAAATATCAATTTGCAAAATATTGAAATTTGTTTTAAAATATGTTTATATATATATATATATATATATATATATATATATATATATATATATATATGTGTGTGTGGAAAAGTACATATGTATAATAATTTCAGAGAGAAATTGAAAAATTAGATTCAAAATAAATATAAACAAAACTAAAATAATATTTCATAAATTTGTAGAGAAATATTATATATAGGGTAATTCAAATGTAGCGTTTAGATTTGTGTTTTATTAAAAAGAAACGTGTGTATAGGGTGGTGTATAGAAAAATATGTGTTTAGTTTTTTTTTAAACACAAATCTAGGCGTCACATTTGGATAACCATATACATTTAGAGAGTCAATAATTGGAACAAGTGGATGAAATAAAATACTTAAGAAAAATTATACAATATGATTGTGATCTATGATCTGAGATTAGATTAAGAATTAAGGTACTTGCAACTTTTAGAAAAATAACTAATATAATGATGAGCAAAATACTATTAAGCCTAAGATAGAAAGTACATAACTAAAGTAAACTACCTGTTTGTACTTACGAGGGTCGTTTGATTAGTATGGTAAAAAAGTAAGAAAAAATAAATTGAAAAATTAAATTTAATTAATTAATTAAATTAAACAATAAACAAATTTACCATACTTATCAAACGACCCTCGTATATGTCAGAAACTTTGATTCTGAATGCAAAAATGGAATAAAACTATTTAACATCCAACAAACCATAAAAAGATATTATTAAGAAATTCTAAACGTGATAAAAAAACTGCAGATTGATAGAAGAACAGAAAAGATTAAAAATAAAATCACTGAGATTATTGTGGATAGAATATATAGTTGGAAAAAAGACAATAGATGATAAAAATCATTATGGAATGACAAAAAAGAGATCGAAGAAGAAACTCTATCATAGATAGAGGGATGAAGTTGTAAAATATAGTGGAGGTAATGATTGGATGAGTTTAACTACAGACAAGAAACGATAAAAGAATTTTGAGAGAAGATTTAAGATAATGAATGGCATTCGATGAGGTTTTCACTCAACAGATGGTTAATATAAACTTTTATAATGGCATATACAGGTGGACTAAATGAGACTGAAGAATATAAACCGAGACTGAAGGTTGCATTCTTAAGTCTCATTTAGTCCACCCTGTGTATATATATATAATGGATTATGAAAAAAATCCTTTTATAAATTGAAGCAAAATTGAGACATATTTTTTTAATTGTTTTTAATTTTTTTAAAATTAAATATGTACCATTTTGATTTATGACCTTTTACCATTTTTTGGGTAAAACCAATATTCCATCGGTGTAGAACTTCTGTGGTTTCTTACCAAAAAACATAGACAAGTGATTTTTGTAGGTTTCTATTGAAATCAAATCCTTTAAATAAGTTTTACAATGACCGAAACAAACGTAATCTGATTTTTTCGAAAAAAATGAGAATTACTTTTTGCTTTATTTTCTGTATAATAAAATTATATTGATAATAAAAATTTAGAATACTAATATAATTTGAAATATTTTTTATTTATTTAAACTGTATCTCAAGTTAAAACTGATTGCAAAACGATGTACCTAATTCATCATTTTCAATTCCAACAAACAGTAAACATACGTGTAGTCTATTATACAAAGTGATTGTTACATAAAGTGAATTAACACCCTGAACATGACACATTTTTCTATAATAAAACTGTTCGATGATCGATTCGCTTTGTTTCTAATGCATGTCCATTTCGATCGAAATGCGAACATATGTAAAACGTAGATATAGATGTTCATTCCGACGCTTGAGGATAAGCCTCAGGAGGATATCATTGTTATCAGAATATAAATTATAGTATCAGATAGCAACTAACGACTGAACATTTTAAAAAACTGTATTTCGATAATGATTATTTAATTTATGGAAGAAAAACAATAAATACTTTTAAAAAATATATTTTTTTTTATTTGAGACCGCAGATGAGTGGGAGAGAGAAATAGGAAAATCTGTAGAAATAAAGATTACATGATTTGGAGTGGAAATTTTTAAAAAAAGCCCTTCATCTAACAGTGGATATAGAGAGAATGATGGTAATTTTAAATATAGAGAAATAGGTAGGGGTAAACAGTAAGAGAAAATATGATGTCAGTTTAGATGAAATTCGCATATTATAAAGTCAGATATTTCTTTATATTTAAAAAAAATTCGATTAATGCATTCTACCTGTTCTCATGGTACATGGATTTGAATCAGAATAATCTTACAGCTGTAGACAATACAAAGAAGTATGAAAAATGTATGTTGAGAGTAACAAAAAAAATAGTTTGAGAAATGAATGGATTAAAGAGAAAAAATGTAATGACAAAAGTGAAAAATTTGAAATATAAATGGATCGACCATGTAGTAACAAGAGAAGACCATTGATGGGCAAAAGAAGATATTGATTGGGAATCTGGATATATAAGAAGGCTCAAAAAAAGATCCATGGATAAATGAAATAGACAAATAATGAAGGATAAAAAATAAAGAGAGACAAGAAATAAAAAAGTATTTGATCGGTTAAGAAAAAAAATTTTGAAAAAGGCTTTCATCCGGCAGTGGATTAAAAAAGTATAATGATTATATAGACAATTATGTGTAAAAAATAACAGTATGTTTTTAGAAGAAAAAATGATTTCTTAAAAAAATGGTGAAATATTTTGGGATCAGGCGAAACAAAAATTCTAGTTTTTGGTTCTAAAGGACAAAGACAGTTTCTAACAAGAGACCAGAATAAATAGTATGGCCCAGAGTACATAATTGAAGTTATAAAACGTGATGAAACGAAAATCAATGTTTAGGGATGTTTTTCATATAATTGCACATGGTTTATCATTTTTATCAAAAGTAACATAAAGGCCATTTCGTATGTAAAAATATTAGAAAATACAACACTCCTATATGTTGAATGGAATATGAAATATGTATATCAACAGGACAACGACCCTAAGCATACAAATAGGCTAGCAAAAGACTGTAATAAGATTAATGTTTTAGAATGGTCAGTGGGAGTCTGCTTATAACTCTTAAAAGATGCCAACAATTAATTGATTCAATGCTGCGAAAATGTGCTGCAGTATTGGCCAATAAAGAATATTAGACCAAATATTAGTTCTGAGGCCTTAAATTCATTTTTATTCATTTGCTCCAATTTTTTGCATAACAAATAATATTATCTTTTGAAAAAATTAAATTATTTCTATATTATAAAGAAATACATAATTTTAATTATTATTATATTAAAATACATACAAAGTTATTAAATTCATAGTTGTTAAAATTATTAGATATCTTTACAGTAAATAATAAAAAGAAATTATCAAATATTTTTATTTTTTTGTACATAAGTGTATATATATATATATATATATATATATATATATATATATATATATATATATATATATATATATATACACACTGACGCACAAAAGTATTTGCCATATGGGTAACAAGCAATTTATTAATATAATTCAATAGTCGTTAAATGAAAAAAAGATTCAATTGATAATAAATATAATATTCATTAGAAAAAAATACAAAAATAAAATTTTTAATTTAACGACTTTATTGAATTATATCAATAAATTGCTTCTTTTAACCAGATGGCGAATATTCAGTATATATATATATATATATATATATATATATATATATATATATATATATATATATATATACACTATTTTGCTAGTATAATTTTTATTAAAATTATTATTGTGTTAGGCGTACAAAAAAAATTGAGAAAAAAATATTGTTTTTAGAATTAATAGTAAATTTTATATCAAATTCATATAATTGAATTATTTATTTTTTCAAAAAAAAAAAAAACTTTTGTAACATAAATATTCCATTTAGTTAAATAGACTAACATATTTGTTATAATTAAAATATAAACTCGTTCAAATTAAAAGTATGTACATATATGAAAAATAAATTAAAAAGGATTTATTTCTCACTAGATTAATTAAACATTTCATCCTGTGTAATCCTGAATATATATATATATATATATATATATATATATATATATATATATATATATATATATATATATATATATATATATATATATATATATATATATATATATATATATACATATATATATATATATATATATATATATATATGTATATATATATATATATATATATATATATATATGTATATGTATATTAATGTATGTATATAAATTACAGAACGAGTTTCTTTGTATTTAAATCGACTCATCATATCAATGAATCGAGTGTTATCATATAATGTAGTACATTTTAACATTTTCGTATTAATAGATGTTTTAATTAACTTTTATTTACAATAGTGGTGGTTAGTTATATCATCGGTAAATATAATGGCATCGAAAATAAATGTTCATTATTATATTGACAAACATATTTAATTAACCAAACTCGTTATACGAATAAATAATGGTTATACATAAAGTTCATAATAAATGAAATTGTTTCATCATTTAAACCGTGCAGAAATATGTAAAGTTCAGTTACGAAGAATTTCTTGGAATGAAAATTATATTATTCTAGAAATTGAACAGAATATCCAACTCGTATAAAATGAAATCGGTTTATTTTATCTTATTTGAAAAACAACTATAATATGCTGTTATCATTTCACTAATGTTTAATAGTCGGAAATATTGTTATAAACTGTATTATTCATTTATTCGTATATGAAGTTTCTTTTGAAATACTAATAAAAATATTCGAAAGGTTCAACTACGAAAAATAAATAAATTTTGCAAATAGTTGTTTCTTTACTATCGTCGACTTAGCCAATTAACAAAGACAATTCATTTATTTTCCTCCCAGCCTTGCTATTTGTTTTATGGCTGTTCTTATTACAATCGGTAAATCCACTCGAATTTCCTTGAAACTTTAGTATAAAATGTAGAACGAACGAGATGTGTTAATAAAAACGATATGTTTTGTTGTAATGTTTGAGTGAAAGTTACACAAACATATCATATGTTATATACGAAATATTAGCATATATTTGATTTGTTTATTTTTAAAAAAATGTAGGTAAAATCGAAATTAAGTTTGGAAAGAAATTAAAAAATCGAAATTTATAAATATTTATTACTTAAGGGGGTATTCTAGTCTAAAATTTCGGAAAAAACGATTTTTTTATTTGCATATTTTCAAAGTTTAGACCGTTAAGAATATGTCCTTAAGAGGATTTTTCGAAATTCGAATTATTTTCTGAGTTATAGCTATTTTTGTGACGCGGCAACCAATCCGGTCTGGCTGAAACGAATCAACTTGAAACGCGTTTTTCTCGAAACTACTTTTTTCGACACGGTTGACGTGATATCTCAAGTTCTAATGGACCGATTTACTTGAAATTTGGTACAGAGTTTCTCAATATAACAGTGATTTTTTTCTGTCTAGGATTTTTTGAAAATTTTGTTTTTTACTATTTTTAAAAAATTCCGAAAGTTTAAAAAATAGGGCAAAAAATGATTGTTTTTTCACACTGCCGCCCTTTTGCGAAACAAATTTTTTTTAATTTACCTAGGCGGGAATACTACTCCAACCTTCTTTTTCAATAATTTCAAAAAAAATTTTGGTTTAGATGACCGGAAGGGTTGGAACTAGGAGACACCTTTTTTTTCGAGCCCCTACTTTGCCAGCCTGTACCTTTTTCAATTTTGAATTTTTTGTTTTTAATAATACTTTTTATACTCTTAAAATGTCAATAAATAACTGAAAAAAATGGATAGTAAAAATATTTGTTGGTTTTTTTTAGAGCGCTCGAAAAACACCTAAAATTCGTACGTCTAGACTAGAATACCCCCTTAAATGGGAATTTAATGAAAATAGAAAGTATTATTTAGAAAATTAAGTAATACAACAAAATCAAAAAAAGAATAAAAATATTATGGATTCTAATAGAAATTTGAAGAAAAGATGGATAATTTAATCTGAAAGAATTTGAAAAAAGTTTCAATACTTTAAACGGTTGACAGATTATGAATATTATATAGGATCATCTAAATGAAACACCTAGATTTGTGGTTTATTAAAAATCAACAAAAGAAACTATACACATTTTTCTCTATACACCACCCTATACACATATTTCTTTTTAATAAAACACAAATCTAGGCATCACATTTGGATGATATATATATATATATATATATATGAGTATGTTTGATAAGTATGGTAAATTTATTTATTGTTTAATTTATTTCATTTTCTATCGATAGTCCCTTTTTCTTGATATATGCTCAACCCATTTCCATTTCAAACTTTTTACTTTTGCTACAAAATCTGTCATTTTTGATATCTCTCTGATCCATTCATTTCTCTTCTTGTCTCTTTATATTATTTCCAAGATACATTTCGATGAATTATCCTGGTATTCAAATCCCATGTTTCACTGCCATAGGTAGGTGATAAAAACTAGAATGCATTTTTTAAAATATTTTTAAATATAGAAGAATATCCAACCACACAATATACCAATTTCTTCCAAACTGATACCAAAAAAATTCTGTTGAATTAAATGTGAGAACACAAAATGTTTTCTGGTGTTGAGTAGTCATTTTGTAACCAAATAATGCAGCAGCTGCCATATATATATAAAAATTCACTTATCACCATTGTCAACTTTGTAGGAAAAATATTTCAGTTGCTTTTCTAATGATATATGTACGAGGTAGCATATATTCGTGTAATTAATTTTCAACGAAATAATTTTTTTAAATCACTCAGACCTTATAATCGTTCGTATAATAAAAAAGTAATGGTTTGTAAATTGCAAGTTGTGTACTTTTGTGATTTTCACAGACAAGTATGTTGTATAGGTGTTTTTTTAAGCGTGATAGAATTTAAAATTTAATCACTATCAAAAGTTATTATACCTTTATATATACATACACACACATATAAATATAAAGGTGTTTTTAAGGTTGGATAGAATTTTCGATAGGGATTCAATTTAAATTTGTATCATGCTTAAAAAACATCCTATATAAATGAACACAAAAAGAATAATGGTGACAATGACTTCACAGATAAATAAAATACAACAGACTATTTCATCATTAGAGATTTAATTAATTTTTTATATCGGTTTATATACTTTTTTTCATAATTTTCTAGTGATTTATTTGTTGTTTTGGAATGTTTTGGAATTTATAGTTTTTTTTTATATAATTGATCGATTTGAAATAAAAAATGATTATATACGATATATAGTGTGTTTGTATTGATTGTACTTTCGTATCGATTCGTTTTTAAAAGAACGAAAGATAAAACATGCCTATGACAATGATTGTTATACGGAGTATAAAATCAATATTGTTTTATTAATTTCATTCGTGTTTTCATCCGACGACCCGCTTTGTATTATTATAATTGCGATATTTAATTAAAAGAAAATTCGTACCAGTTCAACAATCGCAAAGTTTTAATATTACTTTTCCACGAACGAAATTAAAAAAAATTGTAAATTCACCCTTCCAAGTCGAACTACGTTTGTTTCGCCGGAAATTATTTTTAAGGAGCTTAAATTCAAAACGAATATTATTTTGACTTGTTGTTTTTAGCATTATATTCGAGTTACGTTTAGAGTGTGCTCCACGTCGAAACACCATAAAAGTTTATATTTAGAAATAGTCGTCGTCGTCGTCGTCCATTCGACATGTTTCCTCTCGAGTACTTAAGAATTACTCAAATAAAAAGTACTACTACAGATTTCATTTCGACGTCACGGTTGAACTTAATGAGAGTAAATAAAAAGGGGCCGTTATATTCTTTTCATTACGTTGTTAATACGGAATTCTTTACGTTTATACACTTATTAATATTAACATTATTAATTATGGAACGCGAATATACACGGACGTGTGTAATTTTTTTCGCCTGGCTGTACGAAAATGAACGTACGCGATTCTCATATTTTAATAATGCGCTTTAAAACATACGGAATATTTAAAAGTTAACATATGTAAAATAACTGTTTTACATAGGTATTTGCCAACCTTTTGTGGGAAAGACCTAAGTATTATCTTTATTTATTCAGCGAAGCACTGATTTTCGTGGCATTTCTTTCGCCACCTCATAAATATGCATGTATTTAATTCTGCACAATACCTACAGTCTAAATAAGGGTTAAGTACAAGCCCATACATGAGCATATAGACTATTATAATATTAATGAGTGCAGAAAATCATGTAATTTATATATATATATATATATATATATATATATATATATATATAAGCGATCGAATAATAATAAAATATCAAGACCATTCTAATTTATATCCAATCAATATTTATATATTTTTATGATCTGATAAATCAAATTGTAAATATTCATTATTGGAGACAACTTAAAATGATTTAATGTATTATTCCTTATTTTCTTTCTTCCAGAATTCTATTTTTCAAATATATTATTTATATTTTTTTAAATCAGATGAACTTAAATAAGGTATAAATGGTGTTTATAATAGAGGATTTCCCAATAAGCACTTCAGTAGTTTTAATAAAAATAAAAAAAAGTGTTTTATTAATTAGTTATTTATTTATTTCATTTTGAAGTATATTTTATGGTATTGATAATGGAATACAATTTCACTCATATGACCACAACTTCGCTTGACATAGTGCATTTCTTTAGTCCAATTTTTAGTCACTTTTTCACATAATTGTGGTCTAATTTCATGAATTACAAGTTCAATGTTTATTTTTAATGCTTGTGTTGTTTGTTGTTTATCAGCATAAACCAATAATTCAACATAACTCTACAGAAAATAACCCAAGATCCTTGGTGGCCAATTAATGGGTCCATTTCGTGATATGGGGCGTTACAATAAGCATTTTAGAAGTTTAAATTGAAATAAAACAAAAGTATTTAATTAATTAGTTATTTATTTTTAAACATATTTTATGGCATTAATTATGAAACACAATTGCACTCATATGATCACCATGACTTTACTTGACGTAGTGCATTTCTTTAGTCCAATTTTTAGTCACTTTTTCACATAATTGTTATCCAATTTCTTGAATTACAAATTCATTGTTTATTTTTAATATTTCTGTGTGTTTGTAGTTTATCAGCACAAAGCAACGATTTCACTTAACCCAATAGAAAATAATCCAATGAAATTAAATCACATGACCTCGGTAGTCAATTAATGAGCCCATTTCGTAAAATAATGGACACATTAAGTCTATTGAAGTTTTTCAAAATTTCAAAGCGTTGTTGAAGTGTTAAACGTTCCATTATAATTTACCAAACTATACTGAGTTGAAATGTCAAAATGAGCCTAAAAAAATTAAACATGGCTATCACCAGCTGTCAAAGTTTTGACATTCTTATTGGAAATCTCTTTATTTTCAAAATGTAAAATATTTCTTTTTATTTTCTTACATTTTTGGTATATTTAGAATCTGAATCCATTTCTAAACGACTTGTTTTTACTAAAGAATCCTTTTTTCAATGTTAAATTTTAAAAACTGAATAATAATAAAAAATAATAATTAATTAATCATTGAAGATTTCTTTTTTAGAAAATATGATAATGGTATATTAATGAAAATAATGTGGTATTTGTGGAAAACAACAAAATTTTAATTATTATGAAAATCAAAATCGTTATATTGAAACAACGCAGATCAATTTTTGGTGGTTCTGGTGGTTACATTACATAAATTTCACAAATAGTTGTGGTTGTTGAAATATTTTACTATTTATGAGATAGGATAATACAATGTGCAAAAAATTCAAATTGTTTACGTTTAAATTTATTACATATATGTGCACATACATACACACACACACACACACATATATATATATATATATATTTGGAAAAAATGACTAGAAAAAATTATAACTTTATATAGAAAATAAATGGAGATGAAATAATACAATAATACTTCTATTAGCATTTTTAAATCTTTTAAGATAAAAAATATAAAGCAGATATGTGATATTAGTGGATTATTACCAGACAATCATTTTTATGTAAAATGAATTGTATCAAAAAATAATTTGTGGTACAAAATACACCAAAGTACTCTTTTATTTGACTATAGATATATTTTAAAATTATTTCATATAAAGGACATTTTTTCATTTTATTTTCATTGCATCATACATGTGAGCTTAACAATTTTTTAAAACTTTTTTGTTGTATGAATAATCATCAAAGATTAACATATTGTTACTTTTTCTATACAGCAGACATATGAACTGGTTTTTTTGAAAGTGGTATAAGTCCACTTTTTAAAAAAACTAAGTTAACGGTAATTTTGATGAGCTATAGACACCTTCTCTTTATAGTTACAATCACAATTTCAATAGAGTTCTATTTTGATATAAAATAAACAAAAACAGTTTTGCTGTACAATGCTATCGCACAAATATTTCTTTTGAAAGTGGAATAAGTCCATTCCTATGATATTATCATAGCATACAGTGACATGTGTACCGGACAAAATCGCAATATTAAGCTCGCACTGATGTGGTTAAGGATTAATAATTAATAATAAATTAATAATAAATAATTAATAAATAAATAATTAATAATTAATAAATAAATTAATAATTAATAATAATTAATAATTAATAAATAAATTAATAATTAATAAATAAATAATTAATTAATAAATAATAAATAAATTAATAATAAATAATTAATAATTAATTGTGGTTAAGGATGTGGTTAAGGTGCCGAAAAAAAAACAGCTTCATTTTGTATGAAATGAAAAGAGAAGACTTTGTCTCAACCAAATCTCTAGAAGAGGCAATATCAAACAAAAAAAAAAAATACGGACGGAGAAATTGTAAACTGGCTTAAAATATGTTGGATGAGGTTCAAAAGGAATGAACCTCACAAAATGTTTTATAAAATTAGTATGGAAGAAAATGCTCCATTTAAAACAATTTTTTTATTTGAAAAAAGGGAAGACCAAAAAACCTCAGAAAAATTAATATGTTACCGCTTTATAAAACTTCAAGGAGCATAACAAGAGAGAAATATAACGATATGATAAGTTTATTACCTTATATACCACCTATTCACCATAAATATTTCAATATGCTAAGTGTAAAAGAAAACTAAGTTTAAAATATCTTCTTTTTTTATTTAAAGATCTTAACGAAGTAATTTTCATTTTTATATTTTTAATATAACTGAAATAAACTCTTAATAAACTTAGTTATTCGTGTATTTAAATGTCTTCATTTTAACTATTACTTTTTTACATAAAAATCCATTTCAGTAAAGCTTATGTCTATAAAAATATGGACTTAAATTTGCTCTTGTTTTTACTTCTTGTAATATGTTATTTTTGAAAGTGGTATAAGTCCATGTGGAACTAAAAAATCGTTTATTTTGTAAAATAATGTTAGTAATTATTATTTCATAATAAAATTTAAAAGGTGTATAGTGTAAAAAACATCACTCGATTTGATTAAAGTTGGCCAATATTTTTAAATTAACTCAAATGCAAACCCTTAAATATTTCAATTTATGAAAAAATGGACTTATACCACTTTCAAAAAAAACAGTTCATATTACAAATTAGTTTAATTTTTTCAAGTTATTTTTTTTAGAAAATATCTCAGGTTATTTGTTTATAAATTTTCTAGTATGATTATTTAAATTACTTCGAATCCAAAAAATCAGTAAATAATTAAAAAAATATTGTTAGAAGAATCCAAATCAAAAACTAATCAAATCTGATACGAAATTCAATAATTAAAAAGATCATCTCTCTGTCTGAGAAATACAGATTACGATGAACAAAACAAATTTATATCTGTATTCTAAAATGTTATCTACGTCCGTGCAGACGGCTAGAACGGAATTCTTCATATTCGAATCATCCAGTGCGTTCATTGATTAATGTCTGTTATGGACACAAATATAAATTATACGAAATATCTCTTGATTGATTTAATTTGTCTTCTTGTACTTGTTTACAATAATACGTCGAGGTGTGTGTGCGTGTGCCATTTTAGATGTTAACAGAATAGAAATGGCATTGTTTTCGAAATAGTTACATCTTGCCAGCATGAATGATTACGAACGAACGGATTTATGAAGGTAAACGTGAACGTATTTTTGAAATCATTTGATTTGTGTTCGTAGACATTCAAAACACGCATATTTATCAACGTTTCTAAATCGATTTTTGACATAGAAATATCACTTTTTCTTTACGACATTAAATTGAAAACTAAAATTTATATTATATATATATATATATATATATATGTGTGTGTGTGTGTGTGAAAAATCGAAATAATAAATAGAAAAATAGTAAAAATTAAAAACTATATACATATCTGGGATATTTTATTAATACTAAAAGAACATTTATAGATAAAGTAAAAATGAGATAGTGTCAGTTGGGAAGAAATTCTCATGTTATGAAATCAGATATTCTTTATGTTTAAAAAGAAAAGTTTTTAATTTAAATGTATCCTATTTGTTTTTACATGTGGCAATGGAACATGGGTCTTGAATTACAGAATAATTTAACGATTCCTGGCAACGTAAAAAAACATTGAAAGATGTGTATTAGGAATACAAGGAAAAATATGAAGAGAATCAAATAAGTAAGAACGAAAACAGAGGTTATGGATTGTATAGTAAAAATGAACTGTTTAAAATGGAAATGGGTTGATTGTATAGAAAAAAGATCATCGATGGATGAGAGAAGTTATTGATTGGAAAAAAGATATTAAGAAGATCCAGGAAAAAAATAGATATTTGGAACAGAGATATAAGAAATTAGAAAAGATATTAAATCAGGCAAAGTAGAAAATTTTAAAATAGACTTTCACCTAGAAAAAGGTTGATAATATATATATATATATATATATATATATATATATATATATATATATATATATATATATATATATATTTGTGTATGTGTGTTAAGTGAGAGAACGTTAAAAACAGCTATATTTTATTTATAAAAATATATAAATTATTGTTAATATATTTCAAATACATAAAATCAATTGAGAATCTGAAAATATTAAAAAAATCAATTTAATTTTTCCAATTTTCTAATTTTCAATTATGAATTCAATTAAAGATTGAAAACGTTAATAAATCCAATATAATACATAAATATCACAAAATATTGTTTATGTTTTCAAACATTTTAGTCTCCGATTATATTCTTAAAAAATAAAATATGATAATTGAAATTTTTTCTTAAAACTTCTTTGTAGTATAAATTAATTTTTATTTACATTTTACCTGGTTTTGGTATTAAAAAAAAATATTTTTTCAAATTCATTTTTATTTTATTTAATTATATTGCAATGGGTTCATTTTTTGCATCATTTAAAGGGTCATGTTGAATCAGAAGTTCAAAAAATTTTTAATTTTAGATTTGAATTAAATAAATATCAATTGAAATCTAATTTCAAAAACCTTAACCGAGTAAAATTGATTTTAAATTTTAGAATGAAGAACATTTTAACCCCGAGCACCACTATAAAAGATTTACTTTGCAGTTTCATAATTAAATTTTATAATTTGCAGTTTCATAATAATAATAATTATAATTACACTTGAAAAAAAGTTTTAAAATGTAAAAACCCATACAAAATAATAAATGGATAGGTAAAATTTCTTATGCAAGTTCATCGAATTCGTCGAATTTATTTTCTTTGTATAAATAACAATTTACGATACGAAATGACTGGAAAAAATAAATTGGTTCTATGTGACCGATTTTCCGTAAAAAATTGTTAAACTAATGCGTACTAGAAGGTTTTTTTAGTGTAACGCATATATTATCCGTTATGAATATGTGTATCGGAAACTAAATTTACATAAAATATAGATTAAATATTTTACGCATTTTCTGTAAAATACAACGTAAACATTTTCTTTGTAGAGAAAAGAAAGAACGGGAGAAAAATGTTATATTGTTATTAAAATTTGTCTTGTAAACAAATGTAAATTTTACAACTTACATATACGTTTTAGAATAATAATCAAAAAAAGAAATAAATTTTAATAATAATAGATGGAATTTTAATTGATGTAGACAGAAGTGTTAAATATATTTCACGAATTTTAAAAGAAATCAAATGAAATTAATTAAAAATCCAGGTAGACAGGTAAAAATAATAAAAAATAAATCGAATGAAATAAACATTTGCTTCTTGGAAAACCGATTTTCGTTCCCTAGCACCGAATATGCAAAATCCATAACACATTTATCATAAATTTTAAACAAACAAGTAAAACGATAGAATATTGTATGAAAGTATGCAAATATCTGAGAACTTGTGTAAAATAAATTTTAATTACTGCTCCACTTGTTAAAACTCAATGTAAACATAAATCATTGTCGAACTTAATTCAACAAAAATACTAAATGCAACATTACTCTTACATTATTGAATTAGAAAATTGAACAAAGATCAACAATAAAATACAAACACTTCCGGAGTTACATTTCACAGGTACGAAATGAAAATGATAACTCAAACTTACGCACTGTGTTTACATTTAATTTAGATTTTGTGTACTGAAGAAATAAGGGATCTCTCAGGAAACTTGCGTCGCTGGGAATGGGTTTCGTGACCATCTTGACACATTGATATATACACACACACACACATACACACAAATAAATATATATATATATATATATATGTGTGTGTGTATATGTAATTATATATTTTATTATTTAAAAAATAATAAAATTTAAAAACATATACAAATGCTCCAAAGTAATTTTTATTTTTTGTTAAAAAAAAAAAAACATTTTCCAGAGATTGAATTAATACAATGGTAACTGTTATGAAAATTATTTTAATTTTTTTTATATATCTTGTTTATTAATATATTCATTAATAAATGAATAAGGATTTTAATTGTTTGGTTTTGGTTGAGATTTTATTAATATTAATGAATAAAATAGAGTGGCCCAAATATGACTAAAAAGTAACAAAAATAGTAAGCAAGTGTATGTATTGGATGTTTTGGAACTGTGACTGATTTACTTTACACAAATGAATTTTAACCCCAAACGAATTTTAACAGATACTCTTATCGAATTTTATCCTATTTCAATTCTTTTTTTAGTACAATGATTTCTTTTTAACAGTTGACTGAATTTCTTGATATTTCATTTTTCCAATAGTGCATAATTTTTTTTTATTTTTTCAGTTATTAATTTGCATTGAATAATTGTATAGGTTGGCCCAAATGAGAGTGTAGGGTTTTTAAACATACATAAACTTTACACAAATGAATTTTAACCCCAACACCACAATAATTTAAAGTGTTCAATAATCACTTATTGTTCACTTATTATTTATAATTATATAATCTATAATTATATCGGCTGATGCATTTCGAAAGCGACGCCATCATCGTCAGAGCCTTTCTGTAATTATAAATTATATAATTATAAAGAACAAGTAAACAATACGTGATTATTGAACACTTTAAATTATTGTGGTGTTGGGGTTAAAATTCATTTGTGTAAAGTTTATGTATGTTTAAAAAACCCTACACTCTCATTTGGGCCAACCTATACAATTATTCAATGCAAATTAATAACTGAAAAAATAAAAAAAAAATTATGCACCATTGGAAAAATGAAATATCAAGAAATTCAGTCAACTGTTAAAAAGAAATCATTGTACTAAAAAAAGAATTGAAATAGGATAAAATTCGATATGAGTATCTGTCTTTAATAAGCATAAAAATGTTATAGAAAAAATATTCTCAAACGAGCTATTAAAAATTTCAGAAATAGTTTCACAAAAAAAGTTGCAGGAACAGAAAGTGACAGGAAATTTTTATTTATTCAAAAATAGTTCTAAGAAAATTATAAACTTGTCATTGTTATATAGGTGACTCAAATGAGATTGAAGGGTTTAGACATAAATTTACTTACTTATTATCATTTAATGGTCTTCTTCATCATCATCATCATCTCTCTCTCTCTCTCTCTCTCTCTATCTATCTATCTATCTATCTATCTATCTATCTATCTATATATATATATATATATATATATATATATATATGTAAGGATGTTTGAAAATTATTGGATTAAGTTGACACTGTCAATTAAAAACACAACTGAGTTTCTCTGTAATAAAAAGTAACTTTATTAATCACTACAATTTTTACACTATGTACAGAACCTTACCTGTAATATGAAAAAGAAACGACATTTAATGCTATTAATTACAATGTCGACTTTTAACCACAAATAAGTTTCACTTAATTAATTAATAATTCAATAATCATACACGAATTCTAGCTGCACGTGTTTTCAAGTTTATCAAAAACTTCTTTATCTATTCGGCTTAATTACCACCTACATTACCGACGCTCGGTAGAGCGCTGGCAATATTTAAAATTAAGAAAAGGATTTTCTTTACATATATATATATATATATATATATATATATATATATATAAATAATAATCATCATCATTAACATCAGCCTATTTCTTTCCACTATTGAATAAAGACCTTTTCTAAAACTTTACATTTTAACAAATTCAATTTCTTTCTCTTCCAATCTATTCCAACAATAACTTTCTTATATCTCTATCCCATCTATCTATGGATACTTTTTAGCCTTTCGTATTATAGGAGGTAACCTTTCTATAACACGGTAGATAGGTTCCTAGAAAATACCGTGTTGTATGAAACCGTGTTATATGAGAGTCGAGCCAATACTTATTTTTTTGTAATTATTTACTATTTTATAATTTTCTGATATATATATTTTCTATAATAAAAATCGTGTTATCTAATGTTGTAAAAGAGTTTCCGCAATTTTCTTAACATGTTAGAGCAAAACCGTGTTGTAAGTTGCCGTGTTATACGAGGGTTTTCGCAATTTTTTTATCGTATTAGAGCGAACCCGTATTTAGGTTGCCGTATTGTAGGAGGGTTACCTATATCCAAACTCCTGATTAATAATTTCTCATGTTTACGGATAGTCTTCTCTTCTTACTATATGATCAGTTCATTTGTATTTTAAAATTCTTATTTTCACTTTGTTACTTTAGTTTTTCCTGCTCAACATTCTGTCTCTACTTAATATTTCGAATAATAAAAGTATGAAAAGATACTTTTTGTTTATAACACAAAAAAGCATGGAAACGTTATTAAACGTTAAATTATTCTAGTATTTAAGATCCATATTTTATCACCATAAGATAAAATACATTAATCAAAAACTTTTTCCTTTAAGTTATATTTGACTTCGTGATATAACAATTTTTTAACAATTTATACCAACCTATTTTTAATCTTCTATTCACATCATCTTATTTATATATATATATATAAATTTCTGTGAATTTTGTTATACATATATTTTCATTATTCAAACATAAAATATTTTAAAAAAGACACATAAGTGTTTTAAAATTACAGTAATATCTCTTTTAAATCCTATAGCGAGAATTGATTAAAATTTTATTTTACTTAAAGTTCACATTACTAAAAAAAAGTAGTTTTTTTATTTCGTTTTTTTTTGTTCCACACTATGTTTTATGTGGCCATTGAGTGTTGTTCTTCAAGGCATAAATTGTTTAAGAACACTATATCGTTTCTTGTAGCCATTTTGTATTTTCACTTTCTCTTATAGCATTGTTTAACATTGTTTCAGTTTTAAATCAATGAAGAGTTTATTTTAACATACGATATTGCTAAAGAAGTTGTATTCTTCCTCTCTCTCTCTCTCTCTCTCTCTATATATATATATATATATATATATATATATATATATATATACATATATATGTATAATAAAGATAGACAGATAGACAAATATATATATATAGATATGTAGATAAATGAAAAAAGTAATGAGATTTTCAGCAATGAAAAGTATAATCAAAAACGACAACCAGAAATAATCAACTCCACTCAATTATGTTTAGTGGTAATTTAAAAAGATAATTTGCCGTTGTACGGATTTAGTAACAGAGTATAAAATTCATACGCTTTTTTGCATATAGAATAATCTGATTGTTAGCTGATGAAAAAATATTCACATGATATCGTTTATAATATGATAGCAGTCTATTGAATTTGTAAATTTCATTAGAATGTTTTGAAATTTGGCACACACACACACACACATACACACACACACATATATATATATATATATATATATATATATATATATATAAATTAGTTATTAAAACAAAACTTATATGTAGAGAAACTTTCATAAAATAGTTTTTAATATTTTTTTTATTTTTGAAACATATAAGACATAATAAATACTGTATATTAAATAATGTCATCCAACTATACTCGTATATAACATTTGAATTATGTCAAAATTTTTACTATGAACTTATGTTGTGATCGTTGTGATTGAAATTAAAATATGAAAAACAAATTTCTTGAAAAAAATAAATTTTCGACGAAAAAAATATTTCTGTCGATCAACTATACTCGCATATCACATTTGAATTGTTATGTCGAATTTGTACCATGAATTTATCTTGTGATCATTGTGACTGAAATTCAAACATGGAAAATAAATTTCTTGAAAAAATTAACATTAGACGAAAAAAATATTTTGGTCAATCAACTATACTCGTATTTCACATTTGAATTATGTCGAATTTGTACCATGAATTTATTTTGTGATCGTTGAGATTGAAATTAAAATATCGAAAAATAAATTTGGTAAATAAAATAAACTTTATACCAGTGATGGTGAACCTATGACCTGCGGGTCACAGACTGACCCACGCAACGATTTTAAGCTACCCATATGTTATTATTTCTTTCATTCATGTGCATCTTTTACTTTTTTTACACACTCATATAATCACCGACATACAGCTCGTTTTAATAAAAAAAATAAATTCAATTTTGACTCACTTATCAAAAATACTCGCCATCGGTAGCCTAAGACAGGGGTCGGCAACCTTTTTTGTCTGCGGGTCAAAATCAGCGAAAATATGATTATTAAGAAGACGTTTCGGGTCAGTGGTATTTTCATTTTAAAACAGTCTTTTAGTGAATAATAAGATACATTTTATTGGGAAAATAATTACAAGATGCTTTTAAAACATAAAAATTCAAAATTATAATTGTAATTACTATAAAAACAAATATAATTGTCAAATTTTAGTTCATTAATTTATGAACTTTATTTATAAACGTTCTCTTCGTTTTCAATGGCTCCCCTGATGCTGAATTTTTGATGTCAATTTAGTCAAGTCTGGTTTATGATTAATCATCTTGAGACAAATAGAAGCGTCTGAATTTTCGGTAGTTAAGCTGCTCCTATTCTTACTTAAAATAAATTTCATGTGTGAAAATATTTACTCGCATTTATAAGTAGAACCGAACGCGGACAAAATGGCAAAACTAATTTTTTCAAAGATGAACATTTCGTAGGAAGTGATGCCCAATACGTTGATATAATAAGAAGATGATTATCTTCCGTTTTTTATAAATCTTTCGGCAATGTCCTGAATTTATACGTCCACAACGTTGGACTTTTAAAATCAATCACTTCTAAACTTAAATTCTCAATTTCAAGATATTTAAAATACTGCAAATCTAAACTATTTTTGTCTATTTCGTCGGGCTTTATTATAAATGTAAATATTTTATCGTGCTTCTTAAAATTTTGAAATCTACTTTCAAATTCACTTCTAATATTCAAAATTCAACTTTCGAACATATTTAGATTGCTTTCATCGATATTTTTTTCATATTGGCTTTTTTTAACAAAGGAAAGAAAAGAAATAATTTAGTTTTTATGTCAGTTTCAAATAATATTAATTTTGAAGAATTTGTTTGATAATTTATTTCTATATATTATAGTTTATTTGCGGAACTCAAGTGGGTCACTTGAAATTATCAAATGGGTCACTTGGTGACCCGCGGGTCATAGGTTGCCGACCCCTGGCCTAGGATATGCTTAAAAATAAAAATTAAAAAACTCATTAATCGAATATTTTTTGTTTTATTAACATTTAAATTTCTGAAGCGATTATTGGAAAACCCTATACATAATGATGAATGTAGTAGTCGTATAAACATATAATACGTCATGTGTCCATGTGAGAATTTCTCTTTTCTCGTTCGAAATAAATGTCATCTGTCTTCGAGCACATAAATATCAATGGCCAACAAACTGAGAAAAAAAATGTATATTTATCAGAATGGATATAAGAGTATCCGTGTAAGAAACAACGTAACAAAAGGGAGAAAAATAAGTAAATGTAGACTTCAAGTAAGCGTTGAAAATAAACATGCATCAGCGTTTGTTTGTCGGTGAAAGGAGTGACAGGGGTGGCTGCAATGGGTTACGGTGGCTCGCTCGTTATGTTTTGTTCGAGTTGACGTTTCTTTTGGCATTTTATTAGATGATTTATGCCGTGCGCGTGCTACCCCTGCCGGCGATGTTGGCAGTCACATGCAGTGTCTTGGGTGGTGTTCTTAACACAATTGTCTGGGCGATGTTGGACACGTTGGCGAAACAGAAAAAATCATACTGATTATGAAAGGTTGCCGATTATAATAAAAAAAGTGTTTCTGTGAAACTTGTTTGTTACTATAAGCAAGCGTACGCGTCGGCGGGCAAAAAGTTTTAAACATGACACGTCACATAAATTTGCATTAGTAATTTACTGCGTTGACGTGTCGGAACCATTAAAAATAAAGTAGTATTAGAATACGTTCAAATTGAATTATATTTTAATTTATTCTATTGTGCGTTGATTAAATCTGGACCCGTTTCAATGCTCCCGAATGGGCTTTTTGTAATTAGTTTCGTTATTACCACTTGTACTATCAACTAGTTTCGTTACGTTCCAGTTTTTGTTAAATAATTCATTCTTCCTTCACGAGAAATATTCAAGTGTACGAATTTGCACGGAATTGGTTTTATTATTATTTATATTTGTCAAGAAAAAAATTGATATTAAAATATTTATTTACTGAATATACTTAAAATATTTTTTGACTATTATTCAAAGTAAAAAAGATTATATTTTTCTATTAATAGATGACCAAGTACGATATAATAATTATTGATATTAATTTATTGTATTATATAAGGTTTTTCAATAAGAATGTTAGAACTTTAACAGCTGGTGGTTGCCATGTTTGAATTTTTTAAAAGCTCATTTTAACATTTCAACTCAGTATAGTTTTGCAAATTATCATGAAACGTTTAAGGGAGTATTCTAGTTTAAACGCACGAATTTTAGGTGTTTTTTCGGGCTCTATAAAAAAAACAACAAATATTTTTCTATCCATTTTTATCAGTTATTTATTGACATTTTAAGAGTATAAAAAAGTATTATTAAAAACAAAAAATTCAAAATTGAAAAGGTACAGGCTGGCAAAGTGGGGGTTCGAAAAAAAGGTGTCTCCTGGTTGACGTGGTTCCAACCCTTTCGGTCAACTGAAACAAATTTTTTTTTGAAATTATTGAAAAAGAAGGTTGTAGTAGTATCCTCGCCTAGGGAAATTTAAAAAAAAATTCGCAAAATGGCGGCAGTGTGAAAAAACAGTTATTTTTTTGCCCCATTTTTTTCAACTTTCGGATTTTTTTAAAAATAGTAAAAATTTTTTTTCAAAAAATTGTAAGCAAGGGCAGTCACTGTTATACTGGAAAGCTCTGTACCAAATTTCAAGTAAATCAGTCGATTAGAACTTGAGATATCACGTCAACCGTGTCTAAAAAAGTAGTTTCGAGAAAAACGCGTTTAAAGTTGATTCATTCCGGTCAGACCGGATTGGTTGGCGCGTCACAAAAATAGCTATAACTCCGAAAATATCTCAAATTTCGAAAAATCCTTTTAATAACATATTCTTAAAGGTTTAAACTTTGAAAATATGCAAAAAAATCGTTTTCTTCGAAATTCTAGACTAGAATACCCTCTTAACACTTCGACTTCAATATACTTATTGAAATAAAAGTCTAATGAGTTCATCATTTCAAGAAATGAATCCATTATTTTCCACCAGAATCATTTGATATAACCCCATTGGATTATTTTCTGTGAAGTTATGTGAAATCATTGGTTTATGCTAACAAACCATAAACATCAGAAGCATTAAAAATAACCATTCAACGAGTGATTATTGAAATTTGACCACAATTATATGAAAAAGTGACTAAAATTAAATTAAATGAATTCACTATGTCAAGCGAATTCGTGATGGTCATATGAGTGAAATTGTGTTCCATCATTAATGCCTAGAAAAAGAAAATGCTATGGGAAATAATTAAAGGAAGGAATTTATTAAATTGATAATTAAATATCAAAAAGAAAATAAAAAATTGTATTGAACATATGTCGAGGAAAGAAAATTTATTAAAACTATTTTAGAAGGATTGGTGGAAGAAAGACATTTCATTGATAATCGATTCATTGAGAGAAGCAAAATGCTGGAACTTGAAAAAATTGACATTAAATTTGAAGCAAATTAACTGTTATGTTACTACTCGAAATTTTCCACATTGATTACTACCCGGGTACACGTGTACCCCGTTACGAAATGTCATTATTACGGCCCTAAATTCGTATATCTGGCAGCATCTATTATATCAATATGGTGGATTTGTGATGCGGGAAACTTCTATCCTCTCACTGGTCAAATTTATACTGGACAATCAGTATCGGGTAGAGAAAAAAATAGGAGAGCGAGTTGTAAAAGAGTTGGTGTCTCCGTTCAAAGGATCAGGCCGAAATATTACCATGGATAATTTTTTTTACAACCCTCCCGTTAGCCAAACATTTACTATCATGGAAGTTGACAGTCGTTGGGACATTGAAGCGTAATAAAAAATATATTCCTACAGAAATGACACACAAAATCTCGAAGAATAAATTCTTCATTAATTGGCTATAACAACGTGACAATATGTCCATATGTGCAAAAAAAAAAAATAAAACCGTCATAGTTTTGTCATCGATGCATCACGACGACGCAATGACTGGACCCAAAAATATAGGACGTTATAATTTGAGAAGGCGTACAAACAGGTGGCCACTTGCATTGTTCTTTAATATCGTTGATATTGCAGCTCTTGCAGCATACATTATTTATTTTGAAAATAACTGTATGCTAAAGAAAAAGACAAATCAACGCCGAGTATTTTTGAGACAATTAGGACAAAAGCTTTGTCTTCCAATCTTTCAAGACCGTCCCTCAATGTACAAAATACAAGAAACTTGTCTACAAAATTAGCGATCGAGAGCATGCTAATGAAGTCAATCTCTTGCATACAAACTGCATTTATTTCTGCGTCGATTGCTTCTACATTTACTACTACTCCAGCTCAACGTGATATATACGGTCATAAAATCGTCGTTGGTTCTTGCTGCATTTGTCATGCAACACCCCATAAACGAAGAAGAAAGACTCGCAAATCATGTTACAATGCCAGAAACCTATTTATGATGAACATTCTTCGACGTATTCAGTTTGTAAAAATTGTCCACCATCTTCCGAAAAATGATATTTTTCGGTTTATTTTTTATTTTTTGAAGATACAATAAAGTGCTATAATTAAAACGTAGTATTTACTTATTTTTTTATTTATTTAATTTATTCCTGCCTTTTACAAAATACCTATGGGTACACGTGTATCCGGGTAGTAATTAGAGGGGTATATCAGTTATATGTCAGTTGAATTAATATTTTTTTAATAAAAAAAGAAATATAAATACCTAAATCTTCTCGAAATTTCCCAAATAATGGGGATCTGACTGGGCAAAACGATCCTTCCCATAGAAATTTATTGGCTTCAACGCAAAGGCGGAAATGGGTACATGTCTACCCGGGTAGTAACATAACGGTTAAAAGAATAATAGTAAAGAATGAAATGTAAATAAGGGTATTTATTTTTTTCAAAAAATATCTTTTTATACAAACCAACAAAGATATTTTAACGATAATACGATTAATTTACTTTTTAAAACGATGCATCCGACTAACAAAGGTTAAAAATCTGTATATTAAAATTTATTTGTAAGATACGAAGCAAAATATAAATCTATTTGCAATGAATAATTACGAGAGGAGGGAGTAGATGCTTTTACATATGTTACATTATTGATATATATGTTCTATTTCTAGAAACTTTATTAGAGTTCTATATAACGAGCTCGATATGAAATATTCAGTGGATGGTAAAGTACATATTTATGTTTTACTAATATTCGAGTCAAACAACATCTCTACTCGTGAAGTTATTTTTATACGCTGATATACATATATAAATATTGTTGTTTATATCGAATTAATCAACTAAATTATAGTTTGAAAACAGAAATGTTTGGATTTTCTATCCTGTTTTCTCTTTATTAAAAAAAGTCAACATTAACATAATCACGATTTATAATAAAAGTAAGCATCTACGGTAAACGGTTTTTCACGTCCGTATCAAATTTGAACATACTCTTATTAGCCTTTACGTTTTATGATATAAGTATATTATTTTTTATCAGAGCGTAAGTCGTTTATGAAACTACGGTGTTCTTTTTTATTAACACTTATACGTCTTAGATGACTTGTATAAACACTAATGGATTTAGAAGTATAAAAAAATACACAGTTTCTTTCTTATATAGGAAGTTATTTCAAGTTTCCTATACTAAAATTCTTTAAAAAAAGTTTTAATACTTTTATAATAGTCATTTAGATGGTATTCTGTGCATATATAGGGCTTTCCAACAAGAATGTAAGAATTTTGACAGGTTGTGGTATCCATATTTGATTTTTTTGTAAAACTTATTTCAACATTTAAACTCAGCATAGTTTGATAAATTATCGAGAAACGTTTAATACTTCAACGATGCTTAAAAATTGTAAAAAAAATGTAAAAGACTTATTGAGTCCATTATTTCACAAAATGGATTCATAAATTGGCCACCAAGATTCAATTGAATTATGGAGTGCAGATCTGGTGCACGGCATTCAAACGTCTCCAACGCTTGCAGAATAAGGTTCTTCGGCTCATTTTGTACGCCCCGAAACACACCCCAACGCGCGTCCTTCATAGTCGAGCCAGTCTCAAAATGCTTGATGACTTTATTACACGCATCGTTACGAGGTTCCTAGACAGAGCCTAAAAACACAAAAATCTGCTCATCCGCAACTCACACCTGCACCCAAAACCCATAACCAAACGGCCTCGAAAGGTCACCTTCCCCCGCCAGACTCCATACCACAATCCCCTCCTTAGCACCAAACCCACACCCCAACCAACCAACTCTCCAAATCAACCTCCCCCCACAACACCCCCAAATCTCAACGAACAGCCAATACAAAACTCACCTTCTACCCAAACTACTACAAACACCCCTATGGCGGTGGAACCTGTGGCATTCTTCAAAATGATCTGGCAGACTACCCACCTGGTACAGCTTATACAACTGTAACCCGTCAATCAAACATAACACAATAAGTGATCAGTGACCCACGCGTTTAATGATGAACAACAGTTCAAAGTCTTCAACAACTCCTCAGTGACAAAACTCTTTTTGCCTAGAGCCGCTATAAACAATGTTTTTAAATAGGTTAAGTTAGCAAATAAGCTATTTCTAACTAAGTCAGTATAATTAATTAAGATAGTTAAGTTAGCATAAATTAAAATAGTTAAAAAAATCACATTAAAACCGGTTTTTTGAAATGTTTCCTGTATTGTAACAAAATCTCACTAACACATACCGAAAATAACACCCAACCATTGGCACATTATCATAAGATATGCAGCCTAACTAACCCCGAAAATATCATGTAAACTTCATGTAATTATTAGACAAAATAATTTTTTTCTGATTCTGATTCAATTGAATTATTTTCTGTGGGAATATATCAAATTATTGGTTTATACTGATAAATCATAAATAATAGAAGCATTAAAAATAAACATTGAAAGTGTAATTCATGAAATTGGAACACAATTATGTGAAAGAGTGATTAAAAATTGGACTTTACGAATGCAATATGTCAAACAGAGTCGTGGTGGTCATATGAATGAAATTGTATTCTATCATTAATGTCATAGAATATGATTAAAAATAAAAAAAAACTAAATAACTAATTAATTAAATACTTTTTGTTTTATTTCCATTTAAACTTCTGAAGCGCTTATTGGAAAATCTTATATAACGATCCAAATTGTTAAATAATTTAATATATAAAATATTTAATTTTAAAAATTAAAAAAAGTGTATTCGTAGAAAAGAATTTTTGACAATTTCTAATCTTAAAAAATGTAAAATAATATAAAATATAATAATAAAAAAAACCATATAACTATTTACGTCTAATATATTCGTATTAAATTGTTGAACTCGAACATTTGAGAACGGAAACAGAGACAAAAATAAACACAATTCGCAAATAAATTACATATTCTTTTTGGAAATATAAAGAACCATCCGCGCAAAACATACAGTTGAAATTGCGACACATTTAATATTTACAATATGGTGGAAAGATACGAACAATAAGGCTCGAAGGTACCGTGGCAAAAATGTTGGATTCGTTCCAACTTGTATTATTCCAGTTTGAAATTCCAGTTGCTTCGGGCGGGAAACTATCTCGTCGCGAAGATCGCACAACTTCCGGTATATAACCCGCCATCATCGGTCACACGGCGAAAAGCTCTCGTCGCAAGCACGAACGAGGGTGAACCGTAAACCTGCTGGTTTCGATCGAGCGCCGTCGTGAACGAAAGTTATTATTATTAGTTGTATTTGCTATACATCTTAATTGCACTTCACACGCCATTAATGCGTGCTGTTGTATTTTATTGTTGAGATTTCTTTATTGATTATGTAGAATGTAATAAACTGTTACGAAACGCTATAGATTTTAACGATTTCACATTTTGTTGTTTCAATTAACAGATTTAAATTCTTTGATTTTTTTTTAAAAAAAAAAGTACTGTGATATTTTATCTTTTATGTGAGATTTTTAATCGAATTAAATAATTTTAATTTGTGTAATTATTGTTTAAAATATGGAATTTATTTAATTAGGAAAATGATTATTTATATATTAATCTAAAATGTTCATTTTGATTTTAAAATGGGATTATTTTATTAAATTGTTGTATTTGAAATAATTGATTTTCTAATGACTATTCAAACATTTATGATTTTTAAAAAATATTTTTTATTAATTAAAAAACACCATCGAACGTGTTTTTTGCATTTGGTTATTTGCCTAGTTTTTGACGTATCTAGGGGTGTATAACATATCCCGATGCTCGTCATATGTCGTCTTATCATTTGTTCTAGGTATTCATATATTTATTTTCGAAACATCAATTTTGATTTGGAAAAAAATTCAAAATTTGATCTTTATGGTGGTGGTGGTAGTGAGTGTAGAACACCTCCCCCCCTCCTAACGGTCAGTATTGACTCGTAGACCCTATCAATCGTTTCTGATTTATTTATTGCTTGTAGCTGACTTTGTCAATTTGATATCAACTTTCTCTAACACAAATGATTTTTTTATCCCCAGCACCACAATGGTTATAAAGTGTTCAATAATCACTTATTGTTTATAAATATGTAGGCTGATGCACATATCGATGGCGATACCATCATCGTCAGAGCTTTTCTGTTAAAATCTGTTTAATTCATTTATGTTAAAGTGAATCAGCCACAGTTCCAAAACAATCAATAACATTAACTTCCTTTATGCACGGTTGCAAACCAACATTTCTTCTTCTAAGTTTTCCTACTCGACTACTAATGGGTATAATCTTTGCTCTTCCAAGACTTCCTATTATAGGATTATCATGGTTTTCTCATATAGAATTTCCAACCCATTATGTTAATGAATTCTGCAACCGTAGTCATTTGCTTCCTTGAGTACCTTAGAAATCTTTTAACTTTTCTTTTTCTCGAGGGTCAATCTTAATGCTTTATTTTGGGTCCTTTGTAACCCTTTTAAATGGGAATCGTATGTATTCCTCCATATCGAGGCAACATATATCATTGCAGGTCTTATCACTGCTTTGTACAATAAGAGCTTATTCTCTTTACTTATACCGCTCTTTCTAGTCATCAGGCTGTGTATTTGGTGCAAAGCGCCGTTAGCTTTCCTCTGTACACTTGTGATATGCTCCTTAAGCTTAAGCTTCCTATCCAAGTGTACGCCCAGTTCCATCGAACGAAATATATTTTTCCTACTGATATATACTTTCATCCAAATATGACGCCTAAATTTGTGTTTTTTTAAAAAAAAATAAACATGTGTATAAGGAAATATGAGTATAATTCCTTTTTAATAAAACACAAATCTAGGCGACACATTTGGATGACTCTATAGTAGTTCAAACTTGGTTAAATATATTTGAAAATTGATAAATAATAAATCTGTGTGATTTGAAATAATTGATAATTAGTAATATGAAACATTATTAGGTTGTCTTTATGGTTAATTCATTTTGAAAAGGAGTATTTATTTCATCAAAATAATATATATATATATATATATATATATATATATATATATATATATTTGTGTGTATGTGATAAGGTAAAGATAACCAAAGAAACATAAAAAGATGTATGTTAGAAAAAATACAAAAAAATAAGGAAATAAATGAAGAGTTCAGCTAGAAAACAGGTGTTAAAGATGTTATAACAAAAATTAAAAGTTTAAAATAGAAATATATAACAAAAGAAGGAATATCTAATAGTCAAAGGAAATTATTAATTGGGGAACCTAGTTGTATAAAAAGACACAGGAAAATATTCATGGATAGATGAGACAGAGAGATAAGGGAATTCGTTGAAATAGACTAGAAAAGACGACATTAGATCGGTCAAAGCGGAAAATTTTGAGAAAATTCTTCATCTAATAGTGGATTTAGAGAGGATGATGATACATATATATATATATATAGAGAGAGAGAGAGAGAGAGAGAAAGATCTTATAATAAATTATTACTCATTTTTTTCGTTAGTATATATTTCGATGGCCAGACTATTTTCAAATCGAAAAAGTTGTGATAATGTTTAATTATTATAATGATCTACCTATATAAACATAAATACATTATATCGAAAAACATAAATAGTATCTGATTATTGAATATGTAATTAAATTTCATAACGTTAGAAATCTTCCATTTATATTGAATTATATCTATTTTTATTACAATTCAATTAAAAAAAATTGTGATGATTTTCAAGTTGAACAAGTTCAATGATTAATGACTAAAATCGTTCTTCATATATAATACATTTTATAATTTAATTCATACACTGTTTCACATTATTTACTTACAAGATAGTTGCGAATAAATTGTTGTCTTTTGTACTATGAGATTGAATAAATTCTACAGGAACCGAGTTTGCTGCTCTCCAACATATATTTTAAGAGACAATTCTTGGTTGGTTAACTTTGTCAGTGATATTTATCAAGTAAAGTGGTTGAGAATGTTTTTATATTTTTATTGTTGTTTAGAATCTACGATATATTAGAGCATCTAAAAATGTAATCATATATATATATATATATATATATATATATATATATATATATATATATATACATGTTTCTTTTCACAAGTATATTTTACTTATTGATGTTAACCTTATTGTAAACACGTTTCAACGATTTTCATTCCAACAAAATTTATACTTTATTGACCATTAGATATGGTTGTATTTTTTGCTTAAGAAAATTTATCATGTATATTTCTTAACATTATCGATACGAAGTTTCTTTGAAATATTATCACTTATAAGGGTTTTTGTAATAAAATATGAACTTTATGTAAAAGTTAATAAATGTAAAATATAAAATATTTGTTTTGTATTTGTAAAATAACAATTATTTAGATAAAACCGATATTTATAATACGTACCAATTGAACTTGTGCTTTTTTTAGTATGTGGTTGTTTAATAAAAATAAATCCTTAAATTGCTTTCTTTTAAAAAAAATTGAGTATTGTGACAAATAGAAAGAAGTAATTGCATATAATTATAAAAACATATTGTCCAAATAATAGAAAAAATATTTCAATCGATATAAAATAGAGTAAAAAATAAATTGAAAGAAAAAGTCACTTTCATTAATAAACAAATAACTCATTTTCTTACAGTAAAAGATTTTATAAAAGTGAATAATAATCATTCATTGTTCACTTTATTTGCATAGAAGGTGATACGCATTTTGTTGTCAGAATGCTTTATTATAAAATCTAGATGACTATCTTCTTAGGGGCAGTTGGGCAAAATTCAATAAAAAACCTAATAATTCTAACTAAACCATAATTATTAAAAATAACATAAATAAAACGTTAATTTTAACTACAGATCTTCTATGACTAACGATTAGTCTGAAATTAATCAATGTTTAATTACTAATAACTAAATCAAGCATTTTTATAAAATGATTGGATTAATTAATTATGTTTTAATTTTACTAATGTTTAATCGTTATTCATTATTCAAAAACAATTTAAGGGATTATTTTATTTTTTCAATTTTTAGCAATTTTTTTAAAAAAAATTTCAAGAGTAAGAAATTCTACAAATAGGCAATAAATAACAAATCAACAGTTTTCAAATAAAGTCTAAGGTTGAATAAAGCGTAAAATTAATTTAAGATTTAGAATCTACATGCGAAAATCAATGGAAACAGATTGATGGTATTAATGTTTACATTTCTTCTCAAATTTAGTCATTTAGAGCAAACAATGACTAATAACTAAGCTATACTCATGAATTCTAACCAATTATTTGTTATTAGGCATGACTAATAACTAATATATATATTCAAGGTTAAAAATATTCAATTTGAAAACAAACTAATAAATCAAATGATTTATGACTAATAGCTAATTTAGTTATAACTAACCATTAATCAAAATTTTAGTCAATTTGTGCCCAACTCTGATCAGGGATGAGTGATTATTTTGCATTAAAGTGGATTTGTTCCAGTATTAAAACAAACATTTACTTTTTAACACTAATGAATAATTAATCCTAACACCACAGAATTTTATAAAATAGTTCAATAATTATTCATTGTTCACTTTTTTCAATAATGCATATTTCCATAAATATACCATTAACGCCAAAATCATGCTTTATTTTAATTAAAAATATAGGTTTTAGATATTTTAATTATTAATTTAAAATCAATTAACTAATTATTGTATAAAAATTAACCCTTTTTCAAATTTCGATTTTTGAACCTACTGAATTACAATTATCAATAATTTTTGTGTTACTAAGTAAGGAATATATGTACAAATATGAAATAATGTTTGGCAAAATACTCAGTTAATTAATTAAAAAGCATTTACTTGTATAAATTTCAACAATTGATTTTCGATCTCTGTATTGTTTATATCTATGTGAATATAATTCCGTGTTTACATGTATTTACACTCATTTCTTCTTTATAGTGTAAAATGACTGTACACAGTGAATAACGTTTACATTAATATTTACAGAATAAATTTATACCAGTTATTGTAATCATTTGTACTGCATTAAATCAAAATTATGAGTTTTCCAAACATTATATCATTGTTAATACAGAATATTATATTATACTCTAGTAGTACATTAAATAACTTACTGCTATAAATGTGAACATTTACATTTCAATAGTAATCCTGTTTTTGTAAAATACACTGAATTTTATTTTTATTCGTTATGATATTTTAGTTTAGTTCTTTAACAAATACTTTTGTGTACAAACACGTGGTGGTGAGTGCTTTTTATATGTTTTATATATTTTAGTTATTGAAGTTTCAAAAAATTTCAAAAAACTAACCTAAGAAGTTGATATTGTATTAAGTGTATTTTATGGGTTCATTAATTTTATTTTATTTGTATGTAACATTCATTTTAATTTCATATTAAAATTTAATTTAT
>CP092090.1:53491067-53531067 GCA_029203775.1 Neoneuromus ignobilis
AAATATACTTCCATTATTCAGATCAAATAGTAATCGGTCAGAGTAATATAGCAAACATATATTAATGCCTTGAAAATTTTTGAAGATATAAAAGATATGTTTTAAATTTTAATCACCTTTCTTCTTCGATCAAACTGTTTATTCAATTTTGTTGAATTGCATTTTGAACTTTTTATTCCTTTAAAAACTATAATTAAGAGCGATATATATATATATATATATATATATATATATATATATATATATATATATATATATATAACCATTAAAGAACAGTAATATTTTAGACTACAAAAATATCCTCAATAAAGCTATTAATTATAACTGAAACAAAAACACTTGATATTCCTCTAAAATTTATGCTAAATTCTTTTTTAAGTTAATAAAGTAAAAAGTGATAATTACAATTTTATAAATTTTTCTCCTAATCAGTACAAACTTATCAATAAAATAAAAATATTTATCATAATAAAAAAATCGGTTAAACTTGAATGGGAATAAAATGAATTTATTAAATGTTAATTTTTTTATTAATATAAAGACATATATATATTTGCATTTTATTTTTGCGTTATAGTGAAGAAAGAAAATAATTTATTCGTTCAAATTTTAATTGAATAAAATATAATTTATAACTTTTCAGTTATTTATTATATATTATTATCATTTGAATACAAATACCTTTTTTAATAATAATATTGCTTGAAAAACTTTTTCGTTATATTAAATATTAATATAACGAATACCCATTTAATATATTTAAATAAAATATACATAATGTATATTTATTAATGCCTTTACGTTTTATAAAACGAAACATAAATTGTAAAAAGTAGCATGTTCAAATCAATTTCTTATGCTTGCAAGAATTCAAATTGTATACGAAAATGTCAGATATTGACGAATTTCCAATCACGCAAAAAATAACATTTCATATAATAAATGTTGCTGGATTTATATTAACATATTAATATTTAGTTAATATAAATAATGCAAAATGTTGATAATATGAAATATTTAGTTACACATTTTTTTTTTAATTTTAACAATACTTATATTGTGATTGTTGAAAAGTTTAATTTTAACTTTTTTATGAATTCAGTTAATCGTATATAACTAACTTTTTAATATAATTCTAATAATTTAATTTTTTTTTTAAATATTTTTTACACAAAGTAGATAGATCTACATATATTATATATATATATATTTATATATATATATATATATATATATATATATATATATATATATATATATATATATATATATATATATATATATATATATAATCAGCAACATAACCTCTTTCTATCTATTATTAGATTAAGGAGGTATTCTAGTCTAGACGCACGAATTTTAGGTCTTTTTTCGGGCGCTATTAAAAAAAAACAGCAAATATTTTTACTATCCATTTTTTATTAGTTATTTATTAACATTTTAAGACTATGAAAAGTACTATTAAAAACAAAAAATTGAAAATTGAAAAAGGTGCAGGCTGGCAAAGTGGGGGCTCGAAAAAAAAGGTGTCTCCTGGTTGACGTGGTTGCAACCCTTCCGGTCATATGAAACAAAAAATTTTTTGAAATTATTGAAAAAGAAGGTTGTAGTAGTATCCCCGCCTAGGGAAATTTAAAAAAAATTTCACAAAATGGCGGCAGTGTAAAAAAACAGTCATTTTTTGTCCTATTTTTTTCAAATTTCGGAATTTTTTAAAAATAGTAAAAAACAAAATTTTCAAAAAATCCTGGGTGGGGCCAATTACTGTTATATTGAGAATCTCTGTACCAAATTTCAAGTAAATCGGTCTATTAGAACTTGAGATATCACGTCAACCGTGTCAAAAAAAGTAGTTTCGAGAAAAACGCGTTTAAAGTTTGGAGTCGAGTTTAGACCGGATTGCTTGGCGCGTCACAAAAATAGCTATAACCCCGAAAATAATTCGAATTTAGAAAAATCCTCTTAAGGACATATTCTTAAAGGTCTAAACTTTGGAAATATGTAAAAAAATCGATTTTTTCGAAATTCTAGACTAGAATACCCCCTTAATATTTTTTTCAAGACTTTCTATTTCAACCAATTCACTGTCTTTCTTTCCACACCTCATGTAAAAAAAATGTCTTATATTTTCATCTTATCTATCTATGTGTTTCTTCTTAAATCTTTTTATATATCTATAATTCCCAATCAATAATTTCCTTTGTTCATCAATAGTCTTCTCTTCTTATATGGTCGGCTTATTTCCACTTTTAACTTCTCACTTTTACTGCAATTTTCATAACTTGTTTTATTTTTTAATATACCCTGTTCTCTATCTGTATCTACGTGTTATTTATATCATATCTTTCCATGTTTCTCTATTCAGTCTGAAGTAGCTGAATTGTTTTGGAATTTAAGATTACTTTTCGTTAAAATGCAATAAAAATGTTACTCGTTTCAAATGATTGATTAAATTTAGTCGATATTATATTTTCTTGATAATTAAATGACATGTACTGAATCTATTTTTATGGATTTAAAACACTATCCGTCAATCTTGTTACTCGAGTGATGATCGACAGGGTGTGAGGATAATTAATTAAAGAAGGGTTTAAAGACGTTCAGTGTTTATTATAGTCACCATTGCGAGTCTTCTGTTTATATTCGATTAGAGAGAGGACGTCGCGTGCGTATGTACATAGACATAAAAATCGTAGATCCTTCGAGCGGTTCACCATTTAATCAACGGCCAGTACGTGCCTGCACATATCTACACCTATTCTGATATAATATCTCTGTAGAGCACGTCTCGCTCGATGGCCAGCGGTAATAAATGGGCTGATGTGACGTTACGGAATATTAGTTGATTACAACTACATCCGTTCGTGTGTACGGACGACTTGATGAAACATTCTGTGTGATACGACGACAGCTTGCGTCGTGTACTGTTAGCTTGTACAAGTGCTTATAGCTGGAGAGTAGTTGACAGAAGCACAACAGAACAAACGACCGCACAGCTACTGACAAAAGTGGGCAGCGTCGTGTCACATATATTAAACGTTTTTGAGCGTGCTCCTACTTAACAGCGGAACGCTTAGTAGAACACCACCATAAATTTACTAAACGGAAATGTAGCGAACGCTCCGCCGGAGCTACTTTTATTGCTATTTGATCTACTGTTCGAAACATCGAATAACGATAACGGTCTATATTTATGTCGATACGCATCACTCGTTCAAGATTGTTGATGTCAACATGCTGTTTTTTTTGTATTTATGTATGTATGTACGTGTGCATGTGTACACGTGTGTGTGTGTTTGTTGTCCGGACGGTTTTTCCTGGACGTATGTGTGCGTTTGTTTATTGGAAATCAATCATTGCGGCGTTTTTCCGTTTGTTTGTTTTACTTTTATTTTAAATGTCTCGTGTTAGTGTCACGTATGATTTTTTTTTTAAAGCACAGTCATCCACAGTTGTTCTTTTTATGTACATTGTTTTATATTCAAGCGAAATCATTCTCATGTGACAAGAACAATGTTTAGACAGAAGAATATTTTGTACGAATATTTACTTTATTCAACTGGACAAACAGTGTCAATTATTGATGTCACACGAACGTATTTTTTTTGTGTTTGAATACGTCATTTTAAATAGAGAGTCGTCAGAAAAGTATTTCATGTTTCAATTTATATATATATATTTTTTTTGAAATAATTTTGTTTAAAAAATTAAATTAAACTCTCATTATCTATCTATGTGTATAAAATTGGATGCAGAGAGAGATTTATAATTATGTACAATATATATTTTGTATTTTTTTTTAAGCGTGATAAAACTTTAAATTGAACCCCAATTGAAAATTCTATCTAGCCTATATATATATATATATATATATATATATATATATTCATTAGGGGTCGTTTTTTAAATAAAAGTAAACGGATATATATATATATATATATATATATATATATATACATACATACATACATGCATATATATATTACCATATCAATTATTAATTATATATTCTCCCTCGATAGCTACAACTTTCTTCCATCTTTCTAGTAATTTTAATATGCCATTTGCATAAAAATCTTTTGATTTGGATGAAAAATAGACATCGAGACCCGTTTTCACTTCTTCGATATTCTTAAAATTTTTGTCGGATAAAAAGTACTGCATTGATCTAAATAAATAGTAATCCGATGGAGCAAGATGGGATGAATATGGTGAATGAATAATTACATTCCTTTCATATTCCATTAATTTATCTCGAGTAATTTTAGCTGTATGAGGTCTCGCATTATTTCATTGAAAAAATATATTTCCTCTATTGAATATTCTAAGTCTTTTTACACGAATTGCTTCTTTTAATCGTTCCAGCTGATCACAATAGAACTATGCCGTTATTGTCTGGCCATATTTAAGAATTTCATAATGAATAATTTCTTTACAATCTCACCTTACAGACAAAAGGACCTTTTTGACCGTTAAGTTCGGTTTCGGCGTTGTCAGTGATACTTGCCCGTTAAAAAGGCACTGTTTTTTGCGACATTGGTTCGAGTACATAACCCACTTCTCATTCCCTGTCACAAGACGTCGAAGAAATATTGAATTTTCCTCTAATTTTATTAATTCTTGGCACATTCGAACCCGTACAGATTTCCTTTCATCACTTAAATGATGCGGCATCCACACACCCTATTTATGAATCTTGCCAATTATTTTTAAATGTTCTTGCATATTAGACCAAGAGTATCTGAGTGTATCTGCTATTTGTTGAATAGATTTGGTCGGATTTGCTTCAAATTCAATGCGTAACACCTCATTGTCCACTTTCACTACCCTCTCACTTCGAGGTTTATTTTTTAAGTCAAAATTTCCACTTCAAAATTGTTTGTACCATCTCTAACATTGCCGAATAGTCAATATGTCCCCATAAATATCCCATTTTTTTTTGTCGCAGTCGTTGCATTACTTTTTTGATAAAATTCGTATAACATGCAATTTCGTAAAAATTGATTATCCGGCACAAATTCTTCCATTTACAATAGGGCGCAAAAAAAATGTAATTTCTTTTGAAAATTGTGCTTTAGATGTCCACCAATAAATAGCAAAAGAAATACGTGTTAACAGATCGACAACCGAAACACAACTGACCATTGAAAAGGATGATGTAAAAAAACGACATTTTCATCCAGTACCCCTATTATATATATATATATATATATATATATATATATATATATATATATATATATGTATGTAGGTTAGATACAACTTTCAATAGGGATTCAATTTAAAATTCTACCAGGCTTAAAATAAACACCCTATACAAGTAATGGAGAAGAAATATATTAGTCGAATGGATAGCAATGTTGAATTTATAAATTATGAGAAAATATTCGATTTTGTCAGCACAATGACCGTTATAACTGTTATGAAAAACCGAGATTTATAAGGCAAGTGTATCGAGCCATTAAACAATAACTACAAAGAAATCTTAAATGAAATTACACGAAAAATCTAGAAAATCTAAAATTTGAAATGATATAAAACAAAAACGTATAATTTCGTTAATATGGTTTTTACTTCGATCTTTTATTGACAAATTCTGTCATGGATAAAAGAATCCAGTAAATGGTGATAGATTCAAGTATAATATTTTCAATTTGATGATGGCACTATAATCTTTGCAAAGATTATGTAAAACTAAAAAAAAGATAAAATTCAATGAGTTGAAAAATAGAACATAAATCATGGAGAAATGAAAGTATTAATCAATGTGTTCGTTTGGAAAATATTCAATAGAAAGAATGTTATTCGAAAAATGTTTTAATGTATTTTATGTGGACTAGATGATTATTAAATAAAATTTATGCATTCAAATAACAAACAGACGAATGAAATATGATTGAGTATACTTGAACAAAATATCTTTAAATTTAAATATTTTTCTTTGCTTAAAAAAAGTTATTCGATTAAGATATTACATCTTATCTAAAGTCATCATATAGATCTTTAATATTAAAATAAATCAAATACTTTGAACAATTAAAAGAAATATAGACTAACTATCGTATAAGTTGAAAATGAATAAGATAGAAATAGAATGAATTGAGAAAAAATTAACTAGCCGTAATACAAAAATTAGAATACTAAAATATAATAAGAGTAATATATGAACTGGTTTTTTTGAAAGTGGTATAAGTCCACTTTTTAAAAAAATTAAGTTAACGGTAATTTTAATGAGCTATAGACACCTTCTCTTTATAGTTACAATCACAATTTCAATAGAGTTCTATTTTGATATAAAATAAACAAAAACAGTTTTGCTGTACAATGCTATCGCACAAATATTTCTTTTGAAAGTGGAATAAGTCCATTCCTATGATATTATCATAGCATACAGTGACATGTGTACCGGACAAAATCGCAATATTAAGCTCGCACTGATGTGGTTAAGGATTGTTCAATCAGACGATAATAACATAAATGTTATTGACCACAAATTTTTACTGTCGGGTCATTCATTTCTTCCAAACGACAGAGATTTTGCAGTTGTGGAAACAGCATTAAAGAAAAAGGATCAATTATACACTGCCCAAGACTATTATGATGCAATAAAGGCTTGCCGAAAAAAACAGCTTCATTTTGTATGAAATAAAAAAGAAGACTTTGTCTCAACCAAATCTCTAGAAGAGGCAATATCAAACAGAAAAAAAATACGGACGGAGAAATTGTAAACTGGCTTAAAATATGTTGGATGAGGTTCAAAAGGAATGAACCTCACAAAATGTTTTATAAAATTAGTATGGAAGAAAATGCTCCATTTAAAACAATTTTTTTATTTGGAAAAAAGGGAAGACCAAAAAACCTCAGAAAAATTAATATGTTACCGCTTTATAAAACTTCAAGGAGCATAACAAGAGAGAAATATAACGATATGATAAGTTTATTACCTTATATACCACCTATTCACCATAAATATTTCAATATGCTAAGTGTAAAAGAAAACTAAGTTTAAAATATATATTTTTTTTTATTTAAAGATCTTAACGAAGTAATTTTCATTTTTATATTTTTAATATAACTGAAATAAACTCTTAATAAACTTAGTTATTCGTGTATTTAAATGTCTTCATTTTAACTATTACTTTTTTACATAAAAATCCATTTCAGTAAAGCTTATGTCTATAAAAATATGGACTTAAATTTGCTCTTGTTTTTACTTCTTGTAATATGTTATTTTTGAAAGTGGTATAAGTCCATGTGGAGCTAAAAAATCGTTTATTTTGTAAAATAATGTTAGTAATTATTATTTCATAATAAAATTTAAAAGGTGTATAGTGTAAAAAACATCACTCGATTTGATTAAAGTTGGCCAATATTTTTAAATTAACTCAAATGCAAACCCTTAAATATCTCAATATATGAAAAAATGGACTTATACCACTTTCAAAAAAACCAGTTCATATTTTAAGAATATAAAACTGATTGATAAAAAAAATATTGATTGAAAATCAATTATTTATTTTATTTCAAACATATATTACTATGCCTCATTCGACTTTTTTCCTTGGTCATGTGTTATAATGTAAATTATATAGGGTCATCTGAATGTAACGCCTAGGTTTGTGTTTTATTAAAAAGAAAATATACACATATTTCCCTAAATACACATCTTTATTTTTAATAAAATACTAATCTAGACATCACATTTGAATGACCCTATATTAGTCATTTGAAAACGCCATAATTTGGAGATTGGACCAGTTTTGGTCCATCCCGAAAATTTATTATTTCCTTGCTACTACATATGATGATCATTTCCCTATCTGGTCACTGGAGAGATACCCGATTGTGAATTAGTAACTCAATATGGGTGGTTAAGGTTTTAGAAATTATAAAAATATCTAAGAGATGGATAGATGGGTTCAGGGTTACATAAGAGATATTATTATTTCTGGTAATTGTTCTTTTTTAAATAAATAAAGCTAATTGATTGTAAATAATACTTAAATGCAATTTATTTAATTATGCATTTTAATATAATTTTTATAGTATTTAAATATTTATTTATTATTTAATCACGAAGAGGACTTTTTTCATAATGAAATAATTTTAAATAATTAAATAGCTCAAATGTGTGACGTGTAGATATTTATATACGGTTATTCAAATATGACGCTTAGATTTGTGTTTTATTAAAGAGAAACATGTATATAGAGTGGTGTATAGGGAAACATGTGTATAGTTTCTTTTTAATAAAACACAAATTTAGGTGTCACATTTGGATGATCCTATATATATATATATATATTATGTACGTACGTATGTGTGTGTATGTGTGTGTATGAGTGTATATATGTATGTATTGTGTGGGCGAAAGTGTAGCAGCGTATATAAAAAGAATAATTTTCACGTAGAACAATAGTGATGTTATAATATTTTACTTTTATGAAACGAGCGAAAATACAGGAAATTTCATACTACAAGCTAATAAATATCGAAACACTGCAAGGAAAACCCGTGTAGTACAGTTGAACGAAATAATAAAATATGCAGGCATTGATGCATGAGAAACGAGATGATGCCAATGAGGAGTATTTCAAAGAACAACGTATCAAATAAGAATGTACGTACACTGACTCGCCACCATGCACTCGTAATTTACACCTATATTGGTACTAAATATACATGTGTATAAGTGTGTGTGCGTATTATATATATATATATATATATATATATAATTGAAATAGACAAGAAAAGAAAAGCATTGGATCGATCGAAGTAGAAAGATTTGAGAGAGGCATTCCAGCAGTTAATAGAAAAAAGCTGATGGTTGTAATATATATATATATATATATATATATATATATATATATATATATATATATATATATATATATATACAAAACAACAAACCAAAAATTAGTTAACTTATTTTTTTAAATTCAAAATGTTTAAAAAATTTATATTTATGTAAAAATTAATTTAATGAGTAATTATTTCAAAAATAGATTTATTAAAATCCACCCATGTCTTATTTCAGAATGCCCAGTATTGTATAGATGCAGAAAAAACATATTTTAAATAAATATTTTTTTGGATTTTTGGCAAAATATAATTTTTTTTATTGAAAAAAATTCGGTTCCTTTTCTAACACACTGTGTATATAATGTACGTTTTTTTATCAAAAAAAAAAAACATACTATGAGATTTATAAAAATTTAATAGATATAAATAAAACACCCACACTCATTCACACACACACACACACACATATATATATATATATATATATATATATATATATATATATATATATATATAAAACAATGAACCAAAAATTAATTAACTTAACTTTTGTAATTCAAAATGTTTAAAAAATATATATTCATGTAACAATTAATTTAGTGAGCACTATTTTCGTAAATTGGATCGTTTGTAATTAAGGGTAGTAAGAATTATGCCAAAATATTGCGAGATAGCAAGTTGGTACTTGTTGTATGGCAATGTACTACCTCACAAGACCATCACTGTATTCGAATTTTTAGCCAAAAAACAAGTGTGCATGATCCAATATCCATCTTATTCGTCAGATTTGTCACTGTGTGACTATTTTCTTTTCTCAAAAATAAAAATGGAGATGAAAAGAATGTTGTGTGATGACGTTGAAACCATATAAACAGCCTTGATTAGGATAACTGAGACTATATTAAAAATATTTATTAAAATCCATCCATGTCTTATTTCAGAATGCCCTGTATTATATAGATGCAGAAAAAATATATTTTAAATAAATATTTGGCAAAATATAATTTTTTTTATTGAAAAAATTCGGTTCCTTTTCTAACACACTGTGTATATAATGTACGTTTTTTTATTTAAAAAAAACACACTATGAGATTTATAAAAATTTAATAGATATAAATAAAACACCCACACTCATTCACACACAGATATATATATATATAATTTAAAGTAAATATGTCTCTAGTGCTGTCGCAAATTTCATAACACTGTTGTACAAGTGAAATACTTTAATTAAATCAATATAGTAAGGTATAATTTATTGTTCTCTTAGGTTGAAACCTTTGTGTGTTTAAGTAATTAGATGTTCGTTATACATTGACCGATAAACATAGAACGCCAATAGAGATAAGATCGAATATTGGCAATTATTTTCTATATAATTAATAAATATTTGCCAGACGTATTTAATCCTTCACTGTAAAGTGAATTTACGTTCTCTTAGCTTAAAATTTCACGGCGGTTTTGAAATTGGGATTTAAAGTATATTTATTCTTAGTTTAAAAATAATTCGAATTTTAAAGTTAATATAATACATTGTGTTTTATAATTAAAAACGTAATTACTTGGTATTAACTTTGTATATGAATAAGTTAAAATTTACTTTCTCTATATAAATGTATGTAGACACACAGATTTATATACATAAATCATGTACGACTTTTTTTTAATGAAAATCAAATGTATGAAGTAGACGAGAAAAACAAAATGATAAAATTTTGTAAAATAATGTCATGAGCGAGTATATGATTATCATCATTAGAATGATAATTGTCATGAGGGATATTAAATTTAATAAAAAGTTCTCTATTTCACTATAAATGCCACAGCCATATTAATCACAAGTCAACGTTACAGCTTTATATTTTAAAGTAGGTATATTAAAACTTACACGTGTATTTATAAAAAGTTAGTCATTTATTATCCTCATTCGCAGTGTATATTTTTTATATGTGAAGCTATAACTTTGTACTAACAAGTCTTTTTAAATTTCCGCGACACGTTCACGTTTTGATATATTATATTTTTTATTATTTTTACAAACAATATTTTTTTTCGTAAAGACAGAATGAATATTTAACGGTATTGTACAAGATACTGTTAAAGTATTTTATGAAATGTACGGAAAAATTAAATGAAAATGGACTGTTTATTGTTTTATATGTGTATTATTTTAACGTTGATATTTTTTCAATCTCTATTATTAGTTTTAAAGGCCTTAAAATCTTTGACAATGAAGCCATATCAGCCGATATAATTTGAAATAATATTGAACAATGGAAAAATATATATTTGGTAGAACTGTTTTATATGTGTATTATTTTAACGTTGATATTTTTTCAATCTCTATTATTAGTTTTAAAGGCCTTAAATAGAAGATATCTTGAAAAATTTAAGGAATATTATATTTGGTATAATTTGATACGTTAATCACTGTGATATTTTTTAACTAAAAAATATATAAAAGTTAAAATGTTACCTAGAATTATATAAAGAGTACAGAATAATAATTTTCAATAAAAATCAATAATATAGGGTTATCCAAATGTGACGCCTGGATTTCTATTTTATTTTAAAGAACATGTGCATAGCTTCTTTTTTTAATAAAACACAAATTTGGATGACCATATATATTATATTTCTTGACACATGAATATATTTTTATTGTGAAATTGATTGTCTTTGAGTTAATTTTCGAAAAAATATTTTTAACAAATACGTTTTGTAGGAGCATATTTTTATATGTACACATCATCATCAAAAGCCTCTTTGTGCCTCAAAACCAATAACTTTCTTTTCTAGCTCATTCGGATTTTTTTTATGTCTTTGTCTCATCTATCCATGAATCTTTTCCTAGGCTTTTTTATATATCTATTTTCTCAATCAGTAATTTGTCTTATCAATGAGTAGTCTTTTTTATTTTAAACTCTTCATTTTTGATATAACGTTCGTATGTTTTGTTATTAGGTAAAAAGTGTTTTTTTTTTTAGATTTGATAGAAATTTCGATAAGGATTCAATTTAAAATTCTATCATATTCAAAAAAACATCATTTATATATATTTGTATGTATGTATTTAATTGAAGACTTTGAAAATATATGATAAAATATGTAATGAGATTCATACAGTTGTTAACTTTTTATGGCTGCTGTAAATAATTAAGATGAAAATGATGCGAGTTTCAAAAGAAGTTAAAATATACTGAATACTAATTAATATTAGACTTTTAACAACTTTGAAAAATGCTCGTGTTCTCATTTGTTATACTTACACAGAACATTTCACACGAGTTTATGTGTATTTTTAATTTGAGTTTATGGTTTTGGTTTATGTACTAGATTTAATTTATTTTTATGAGAACGTGCTGCACTCGTTCTACATGTTTGTGATCATTTAAACAAATGGAGGATTATGAAAATGAAATAGAGAATTTTCATTTAATATATAGACTCATTGTGCATATATATATATATATATATATATATATATATATATATATATATAGGGTTTTCCAATAAAAATGTCAGAACTTTGACAGCTGGTGACAGCCATGTTTGATTTTTTTAGTTATCAATAAAAAGTTGTACAGAAAAAATTTGAAAATTATTCTAAGAATCTTCATATATTTGGTCATATCACATAATGGTATACATGTGTTCTTTATTTTTCAAGTTATTTTGCGAAGTTAAAAATATAATGTGTATTTATTTTAGAACAAACATTAAAATATATAACGATATCAGAATATGAATTTATTAATAAATCATTAAATTGCTGGTAGTGAAAAATTTTGAAAAAGGCTTTCATCGAGCAGTGTAATGAAACAGGATAATAATGATATGAATATTGGATTATACGATGAGATATAGGACTGTTTTCTTTTTTAGAAAAAAATACAATAATATTGTACTAACTATTCTATGAGAAATGTTAATATTTTTTCCTTATAGACTATACGTGGAACAAAATGTAGTATGAAAAATCATTTTGTGTTATCTTTTAAAACAGTTCCAGATTTTCATATGAACATAAACTACAATTATTTATGTAGATACTTCAAAAAACATTTCAAATTATTTACGTACATTACTAAAATGAAATTAACTACAAAAATATTATTACTTTTCTGTGGTAATAGTCATTTATATTTATCAGAAATTATATACTAGAATTAAAACAAAGCTTTTAAAAGTTAAACCAGTAATCCATGTTGTTTATTGATCAACGTTTTCTGTTTTCAAATATACATGAACATATTTGTGTATTTTTTAAACACGAGTGTATGTAATAACAATATTCTATGTTAATGTTTTTCCACTAAAATTTAGCTGTAGTTGATATAACATTTATCATTTTATTATATCTTTCCAAACAGTACACAACAACTGTAATTATGTAGATATTAATGAATTAGTTATCGATTTACATTAAATATTTTATTAACATTGTGAATGAAAGCTTTTGTAAATAATGTTTTTGATAACAGGTACATAAATGTATATATATATATATATATATATATATATATATATATATATATATATTGTATGAACATATAAAATTAAAATGTTTACTGTATGAAAAAGCCATTTTAATCAATATGTATACATAATACATATTGATACAAAATTGTTTGTTCATATGCGGTTTATTTTGAAAAAATCAAAATAATTTTATTATCCATAAAAGCCACTTTATCAATGGACATAAATTAATCAATGAAAATTATTACTCGATACTTGAAAATTGAAAAATTAGCTTATAATATCCAAAACAAAACAAGTTGTCTGTTTTACATGACAATGATTTATTTCACAAAACTGTCATTTATAAAAGTTTTTGAAAATCAATTATGTCGTAGTTTTTAATATTTTTTTTAAACGATGTTTTGTTACATACTGATTTTTTTATAAATCAGAATTGATAAGTGAATAGAATCATTTAAACAACACTGTACATATTTTAAAATTTGAAATTTGTTTGTAAGAATTTTAATGATGTCCTGAGAATTTTTCTAAAAGTTATAATAAATATATCAATAAGAATGTATTTCAATCAATAAATAATAAAATGTGATGTATGTCAAACAATGAGTAATAAAAATTTAATTGCACTCGATTGGTAATCCTGTTCCTTTGCCAATTCAATTTTTATCTGCATTATATTTAATTGTCACTTTTAAGTAACAGAATTCTTAGATATAAATAAATGCATGCAGACAGAAATTGTATTTGTCACTTTTAAGTGAAGAGATGTTACTTATTTTTTTTATAACATGGTTTATGCATTGAATTCGTATCTCTTTAAATAAATAAACTAATTAATTAATATATTACCATTGCATATTTATTTTAGGTTAAAAATATTTGAAATTTTAACAGTTTTTAAAATCTTTTTGAGTTGAATTGAATACCTGCACGTATCATGTTTTTATATTTTCTTTATTTTTATGTTAGAATAGTGTGTTTTGATTTTATAGATCTTTTTTTCTACATACTAGTCACATGTGTATATTTTATAATTGTATTTTTCAAAATATTATTTTCGACAATACAAAATGTTGAACAAACTATATTATTAAGCCATTGTTCAAATTTATTATATTTTGGAAAAAAATATAATCGATTTGTCAGAAACATTTTTGGATGTTTTAAGTTCGATACCCTTTTTATAATAAGAACTGTCTTGCTCCTCAAAATACCCTGTTGAGCAAATCGTTGTGACCATGTGCCTAATCAGAAAAAACCTAAATGGTAATGAGGTAGCAACCTAACTAATCCAACACTCACTGAATTTATTATAGTAGATTGTATTATTATTTGTTATTATTTATATTATCAATTTCAAATATATTTTTCATTTTCTTCGTCTTAAAAACTAAAAATAATATTTACTAGTGTTATTCATGCACATGTTTATCCAGTACCGCTTTGTGGATTCGTCACCTCATTTTTAAAACATTATATTTGACAGTAGCAGTTCAAAGACTCACGTAACAAACTTAAGATCATTGGGCTGCCAAACAAATTAAACAACTGAATTTATTATATATAGATTGTGTACTTTCTAATACCAAACAAAGTAATGTCATTTTTGGGATACTCTACAAAATTTGTGAAAATTTTGGATTTACTGTTGAGCAAATTGTATGTTAATTTTATTTACTTTATTTAATAAGTTGATTTGTTATTATTCATATTATCAATTTCAAATATATTTTTCATTTTCTTCGTCTTAAAAACTAAAAATAATATTTACTAGTGTTATTCATGCACATGTTTATAATTGTATTTTTTAAAACATTATATTTGACAGTGCAAAAGACTGAACAAACTTAAGATCATTGGGCTATTGTCTGAATTTATTATATTAGGTGTACCCAAAAGTAATGTCATTTTTTAATACATGATTTATTTTTAAAAATTTTGTGTTTACAATTGGGTAAACTGTATATGCTAATATAACTACCGGTGATTAAAAAAACTTATTAATCTGGAACACCAGAGTTTTCAACAATCCTGGATTTGTGGTTATCGAATGTACTTAAAAATAATCCTGTTTTTTTTGTTATTATGCACACTTATTATTTTTTATAATAAGTTTGACAGCTTTAAAAATATTATTCGATTATATTAAAGAAAAAATAGTGACATTATATGTAATCATTTTCATATATATATATATATATATATATATATATATATCGTATGATTATATACATAATTTGTTTGTGTGAAGTTTAGTAAACTCTTTTTTTTATTTGTGACGAGAGTTGAACATTAGTTCGAAACTTCTTAAGTGACTTGATAACTGACATGTCATGTCATTGAAAAGAAACTGCAAAAGCTCTGACACTGTATTCATTCACTTTAGTCAGCATAATCGTTTTCATTTTAATTGTCACTAATTTCGTACTAAATGGATGAGATAGAGACTTAGTGTCGTTAGTACGGTATTGATTTATTTTCTAAAACGTCCATTCGAGAAGAATCAGTTAGTAAGATAATTGATCGTTTTAATTACACGAAACGTCTTCATTACGCTGCCGTGTTTTTGATACTGTTGGAAAAAATATTCATTAGAGGAAAAATGTTCAACGTCTAACGATTTCTTAATTAATGATTGAACATTTTTGCTACCTTTCAAATAATTGTCCGTGGTGCGTTTACAAAAATCCATATTTATATCGAATAACTGATATGTGTGTGCGATTTCAATGAAATGCTTCTTTTATTCTGTTCGATAATTTGACAAGAAAGGGTAACGTAGAGGTTTATCTAGTTACACAAAGTGAATGATTCAATTAACTATAATTCGTTCATTTAATGTCATTGCGTCTTAGGTCGGAACTTGGTCTATCCAATTATTTATCTCCGTACGGAAGTTCTCGACTGTTGTTTCATAACACTTGTTATGTTAGCGGTTTGAGGACATTTATCCTTAGAGGAATTTATCTCTGATTAGAGTTCAACAAATACGCATTGTTTTCAACATCATGACATTTTTTTATTCCAATTTAGCAATAATTTAAATTTATTAATATTTTACTGTAATTATTACATAATAAAATAATTCACATTTTTTTTTCAAAAAAATTTCACATCAAAATATGACATTTTTTAAAAAAAATATTTAAATGTATTTTCATGAACATTTTATTTTACTCCATGTGTGGTTTTCTTTTTATTTAAACTTTACTTTAAATAATTTTAATTTGAATAATATTATAATTAAAACATATTTTCGTTTTTAATTGATCGGTTTTTTCATCTAAAAAAACACATTTTTGGTTACATGTAATTTGTAATATTTTTTACATTAGTTGTATGTGATAATTTAATAAATTAATATTCTCGATTTACTTGTGTAACAATATCTGTTTTTATACGACTGTCTTAATTACACCCTAATTATTTAATAAATAATATTGATGGTATAATATAAGGTTTTCCAATAAGCGCTTCAGAAGATTAAATCAAAATAAAACAAAATATATTTAATTAATTAGTTATTTATTTTTAAGCACATTCTATGGCATTAATGATAGTACACAATTTCACTCATATGACCATCACGACGTAGTGCATTCTTTTAGTCACACAAATCTAGGTGTTACATTTAGATAACCCTATATTTTATTTTAAAAATCGTATTTTAAATCAAATTTTGTTATTAATTTTCTCTTTCGAGTAAATCTTAATTTAAAAAAAGAAAATGTTTGTGTATAGTTATATAATGATTGAAGAAATTGATAAATGTTTGATAAAATAATTTACAAAATAAAATTGTATCAGTTTCAAATATTCAATCTTGCCATTATATAAGTAAAATTTATAAGACTGTTTTCTTGGAATAATTCAGTTTATAAAAACGATTCAGTACAAAATTGTGATCAAACATCCCGTCTAAATTTTTTTAATATAGCAGCTTCTTTCAAATTTCTGAATTAATTGATATCTCTTATCACTATTTTAACATCTTATTGAGGTATGAATCATAAGTTCTTGTGTCTAGAACTCAATATCCAAAATGTACTCAATAAGTGACATTTAATTTTTAGTCATTTTTTAATATAATTATGGCCCAATTTCATAAATTACACATTAATAGTTATTAATAAATGTTATTATAATTCGAATTATCAATGAAATCGGTACTATTCACTATTATTTATTGTTGTAACTGATATTATTTATTTCTTTTAATCCAATGTTAAGAAGTGCCGTAAAAAATGTTTGCGGATACTGAGAAAATGTAAACGATTTTCGTGAAAATACTTTAAGGCGAGATCGGTTAAATGCATTATCAGTGTTAAGTGTTGAACGACAGGTAATCGATCACATTCGTGTTTTCAATACTGGATGTATAGAAATATTTGCGAAAACAAAACATCGACTAATTTTTTAATATTTGCAGTATGGTGTTCTAGGTGTAGTTCATTTTTATAAAAAGTTATGTATGTATTTAAAAATTAATTGTTCTTTTTTTGTTATCATTTTAATTAATATTTATTGTTTTATTTGATGAAATAAATATGTACATACATACATATATATATATATATATATATATATACATATATATATATATAGGGTATCCTGCAACGAGCACACAACTTAATTTTTAAATAACACAACTTTATTCGAGTGAGCGATGATGTTTTTTTCAGCAATGATAAATGTACATTCCTGATGAGGAACCCTATATATATACGAGTATATATATATATATATATATATATATATATATATATATATATATATATATATATATATGTAAATATTCTTTTAATTACTGCAATCCACAAACGAATGAAGGCATTTTTCAAATTGAATAATCTATTGTTTCCATTTATTATAAATTTTCAGTAAAACCATAAATATATTTATTCTACTAATTCGTCTATCTTCTTTGACATTTTTATATTTTCTATCTCATTATCAATAATTTGAATTGTCCACTGATTGTTTTTCTTTTTGAAAATTGTTATGATCATTTTCAATTTAGAAATTTTATTTTTCTTGTAACGTTCGTAAATCTCACTCCTTTCTCAAATATATTTCATTCTCTTTTCTTTTATTATTAATATTATCTTCTTAAAACTTATTATTTTATCAATATTTGTATTTTTTATATATTCAGAAAATGTACAGAAGAGTAAAAAAATGGAAATATTTAAAGATAATCAACCAATCGTTAAGTCAAAAATTTCATTCTGAAAAATTATCAAATTATCTTATCTGTGCTTACCTAAAATAATAAAATATGTACCAACAAAAAATATTCATGGAAAGATATATGTGAAATAATAAGAAAAAATAGTAAGAAAATGAATTAGATTCCATTAAACTATATACATATGTTATAGACACGATAAGAAAAATAAAATGGTTAAAGTTGAAATTGATGGAAATAATTACAAGAAGAGAAAATAATAGGTTGACAACATGAAAAATTGATTCGGTACGAAGATAAAACGGGAAATGAAAAAAATAGATTAGTGAATAGTTGGGATAAGAAAATTTGTAATTTCATTGAAAAATTGTGGGAAAATAGAAAAAATAATTGTTTGGAATAGAAAATTTGGACAGAAAACTCATTCGTGAATAAATTTAAAATTGATGATGTCGATATGCATTATCATACACACACACACACACACACACACACACACACACACATATATATATATATATATATATATATATATATATTCTCACTTTAATAAATTATCGACTGATACATTTAATATTTTTATTTTTCTTATTCATTATAAATCACTGGAAAAATTCAAAATACTTTTCTCTTTTACTAAAGTGGCAGATGGTAATACTCATATATATACATATATATATATATATATATATATATATATATATATGTATTTTTATATATATATTTTTATATATATATATATATATATATATGTATGTATGTATGTATGTATGTATGTATGTATGTATGTATGTATGTATGTATGTATGTATGTATGTATGTATATCATGTCATATTCAATTTATTTCAAAAAATAATTACAATAAAACTGAATCGTTCTTTATTTTTAATATTATTTGTGTCAGTAGAACATATTTGATTTCTTTCATTCGATATTAAAATTCAGGAATTAATTAGGATATGATTTAAGTAAGGTATTGTTTACATCCAATAATTGTGTTAATCAAAATATACATTGCATTCAATGTAATTAATCAATGAGTAAATTCAGACAGCCACGTAAAAATATTTTCATAATTATCAGAAGAAATCATTAGACAGTATTTAATAAAAATTAATACTTGGTTAAATAAGAATGTACTTAATATCACATTTTTTTCGGTACAAATTATTCAAGAAGTATGGAATTATAATTTTCATTTAATTCTTGTAGACAGAAATGTGTTTTCCTACAAATTGTCACTAATATAATATGTTTAAATTTTTGAATTGCACAAAATATAATTAATTTGAAAATGGTGTTTTATATATTTTTAGAATAATGTGATAATTTAATATGTAGTGTCATTATAAAATCTACTAGTTATATTATTCCACTTATAAAAGAGATACAATGAGATTTTTTAAATTCACGATATTTTACGTTCTAAACCTCTTATTAAAATAAAAAAACTTGAACTAAAAAAATCAATACGTTAATAGAAGTATAATAAAAAAGTACAACGCAAAAATAAGAAATGATATGTATATCATAGAATAATAACACTATGTCATAAAATTATTTAGGAAGTAGAACTTAAAAATGAGTTTAAAATCAACCTTAAAAAATACATAGTATATAAAACTCATCTATTTCAATCAAAATTAATATTATTAAATAATTTTTACAATGACAACTAAACGAAATTAGTTGTAAAAATACAATACAGAGGTGTTGAAAAGAATTAAAAATGTATAATATATATATATATGTGTATATATATATATATATATATATATATATATATAATACATTGAATTTATGACAATAGAAACAACGAATTTAAATTTTAAAATATATAATTATTTTATTAGATTAAGTAATTGTCCAAAGTATCGCTTTATAGAATTTAATTTCGTATATATTAAATATTTTTTACACGACCAATACAATTTTCTTCAAATCATATATTTTTATTATATTTATGGAAAGTAATTTCATTTTAAAAATGCTTTAAAGGATATAACAATACATTTTATGAAAAGAGCAAATTCAACACATTTTAAGAATACATAATGTTCGAAAATGGAAGCTCTTTTATGTACGCTGTTCATGAAAAAACGTATTTATTAAATAAAAATACTTTTAATGTGTGAATTCTAATAGTATAGGTTTATTTAAAGAAATTTTATATTTTCTTTGAATTTTCATCGTATGGATTTAAATATAAGTTTCTAAAAAAATATTTATACATAGAGCAAAAAATATATGAAAACGGTTAATTTTTTACGAGTAAATTCTTTTTAATTCGTCGATTGGAATATTTTACTAAAATATATTTTATTTCATATTTGCGTATTTATTATTTCTTCAATGGTACAGAGATTATTGAAAATTGTAATTCGATAAATTATAAAAAATTCTATTGATCAAAAAATGTACTTTTATACGAGCAAAGTATGGACATAGTTCAGATTCATTTTTAATTAATAAAAAAAAGTACTCGAAAAGAATATTGACGATTATTTCTTTCATTCTCTTAGGTATTGGTGAAACTAGTTTTTCTATTATTTCCAATCGTATATTTTCTCATTTATTTACAATCACATCTAATCTTTTTATCGAATGTTATCTCACAAAAGCTCGATAAAATTTATATCGAGAGGCTTCGAAGGTTTGTTTGTCATATGGTAGTACTGTATAATATATATAAAATATTTCTTGGTCATAAACGTGTAGTGTATGTAAGATCATTTTCTTTATGAAAATAGAATTAATTTGTAAGACTTGACTTTTCTACAAGAAATTCACAAACTATTTCGTTAGTTATACTAACACAAATAAAAGAATATTTCAATAAGTTTCTGTAATATTTGAGCAAATATTTCCAATTTACAAAGTACATTTATTTGTGAAAATCTTCATTGTACCATTTTTTTTCTACTTATATATATATATACTGTGTGTGTGTGTGCGAGTGAATTAAAGTAAATATGTTCTTCCGTGTAGTTTTTAATTAAAGCGTTATTAAGGTGAACGTAAGATATTTTGAGAAAAACTTTCTACATGCACGGAGATCAATATAAATCGAGTCAATTTTCCGCCTGATGATAGTCTGTTTCTAACGCACTTTTTTCGAGAAGGACAATGGTTTCAGTCTCTTCATGAAAGATTCCTGTGGCAATAAACGGGTGTGGGTTAATATTTCTTTTTCGAACGATCGGAGCAACGCGCTGGAAATAAATGACTGAGTTTTGTTTTATTTCGTTTTATTTGGTGCTTTTTTGCGGGCTGCACATTTATCTACTTACGAGAAAGGGTCACAAGTTCGTGTGTACCATATATTATATAGGAAAGTTGGTTTGTTGTCGTCCTTTTATTGTCACTTCTTATAAAGCGAAGATAATTTTATATTTATATTGAGTTCTCGGCGTTTCGTTTCTGATTAAACAATTTACGATTGTGGAATTATTGCTAGATCGTGTGTGATTTACTGCGTGCTCGTATTTTCCACGAAAGATTTTCTATCTTCGAGATTTTTTGCTCGGGACAATGTTTTTCGTCCGTGCTATTCTTTTGCTCGCTTTTAAGTATTTCAAGAATCGATTGAACTATTCCATTTCTTGTATATTGAATTTATATTATTGATTTTTTTTTAGTAACAGTTTTTCATTTATTAGAAATCTTAATTAAGTTTTAAATATATATGTAAATTAAAATCTTTAAAAATGAATTTATATTTTTTTCTAGAATAGAATATTGAGAGAAAAATTTTATATCATAATTTAAATATTCGACAATTTTAATATTCTAATTCAAAATTTTTCTTCATTTTAAAAATTCAAAAAAGCGTTCTAAAATTGTTAATAAAAAAAGGTCACTTTATCAAATAGCCATGCAAGACCACACCAAATATAGAGTCATTCAAAAGTGACATCTTTATACGATATTTCATCAATCTGTTTAAAAAATAGTCTCGAAAATATTATATTCTTTTGAATATTGTTTATAAAGATTTAAAAAAGTACCTACTTGTCTCAAAATTAAATTAAACTCATCAAATGTTTATAGAATGTCAATATAAAATATTTATTCGATTATTTCTTTTCACAAATGTTCAAAGTTTTCCATCATAATATGATTTGGAACATATCAAAGAAAATATTTCACACTTAACAATTATTAAACAATCAACAGAATAATGTAATTAGTTTTTGTACTTGTATCATTCGAAAGAAAAGAACTTGTTTCAAATAGATAATCAATCAATGCTAGAATACTTAGGACGTTTTGTACAATTGATGAGCGGTTTTACCACTTGAAACTTTCGGGTACTGGGAATTAGTGCTGGAGTGAACATTTTCACCGATTTTTTTTTACTTTCCTATGAACGTACGGTTCGTAATGAAATAATTAAAGAATCTGGGATTTTTTTTAATCGTTGGTTGAAAATTCGTTGGCAACGAATCAAACAGTTTTCGAAATAAAAAGATTTTTAATATATTTTTTTAGTTTAGTAGAAATTAACTCTTTGAGGTACGGAATTTTAGAAAATAAAAACTCATGTTGCACAAAAATTTTATTTTTATAAAATTTAACAAAGTCGGTTTATTTCAATTAGTAAGAAAGTAAAATTACAAAAAAATAAATAAAAAGGTATTTAAGTTTTTAATTATAGGGTGAGACGTAAACAGCCTCTCTGTGCCATATGGGACTATATGTTCTTTAATTTATTGTAATTTTTTAAGGTGGTAAAAAAATATTCCACTATATGGGACACTTTTAATTCTTCCATGCTCTAAAGAGTTAAATGAATATTATTTTTGAGCTTAATAAGCTTTTGTTATTATCGTACAATGTTTTTATTTTTTAGAAAATTTTTTATAGAGAAATAAAAAATTAAATTATGGATATTAAAGAGGATCAAATGATATAAAATAAAACTAAAAGACTAACTTAAATATAATGAGATTATTAATTAAAAGTTTCAATAGTATATGATGGATAAAGCTCAAAGTATAGAACGATTATATAAAATATTTACTCTTTCACTTTGAATAAATATTTTTAATTTGATAGTTTTAACAAAATGATAAAGTAATTATAACTGAATAGATAACTCAAACATATTATCATCTCCAACATTATAAGATATTAGAGAATGTTCAGTAATCATCTATTGTTCATTTTGTTGTTTATAACAATAGGCTAATGCGTATTTCGATGTCGATTCCATCATTGTCAGTGCATTGTGTTATAAAATCTAGACTAATTTTTAGTTAAAGCTGTTTATATACATTTTCTTAACATATCTTGTACTGTTGTGAATGATAATTTATTTGTGTGAAAGTGAACTTGTCACATTTTTAAAATATATAGTATAATGGAATAATTTCGAAAAATAAAATAACTCGAATACTAACTTTTGTATGAATAACATTTAATGTAAATATAATCGATTTATGTTCAAATTAACAATAGAACCGAATTAGTAATGGTCGAATATAGTAATTTTAATATTTTATATTCTTCAATTAGTTTCAAATTTCGTACATAGTTACATAGTTTAATAATATACATAATTTACAAAAATGTCGACATACAATATTGATATATTTTTTCTATTGACATAAGTTATATGTAACACATATTTCGTTCTCAAGGCTAGTCACACGGGAACAGCATACATTATAACCACGTGTTGATTGTTGAACAATAATTCCTTTGCGACTACAAGGAAGTAAATAGAACTATAAAAAACGCGACATTCAATTTTTGAAGTAAATAAAATATCTTAATAATGAGAACTAGATGTTTCTTTTTCATTAAAACACTTTATAAAATCAGTTCTAAACTGGATGTTGCAGCAATATCAGTTCTAAAATGGATGTAACAACAACATCAGTTCTATAATAGAAATTGTAACAACAGTTAGAGCTCCTCAAGCCACTGTTGCAGCTGATTGGTAAATAAAGAATGTCTTTTTAAACGCTGTAAAAAGCTATAGCTGACTGATAAATGAAAAACATCTTTTTTAAGTTGTAAATTCGGTGTATTAAATTAAAATTCATACACATGCTCGAAAATGTCTGCATACACTTATAAATACGGATATATTTCTCAATAAAACAATCTTATTAATGTAAATTTAAAAACAAACATATTTTTTAATAATTCTATAAAGTACTAATTCTTTATAGGTGACAATTCAAAACATTTTAGATTTATAGCAAATAAAATAAAAAATGAAACACACAAAAATTCATACAAATTGAGCAGAAATCGTCTGCGTACACATTTTATTAAACGGTAAATCATCGATTTTTTTTGCAATATTTACACTTATTGTTTTAAAATTATCACAGTTTGATGTCCCAGTTCGTATGTTGCAATTGAAACACTAAAATATATTTTTAGTAATGAAAAGTAAAGTTTTTTGCAAAAAATAAATAAGATGGAATTCAAAAAAAGAAATTTCTGTTAGTGAATATAAAATTATTTTAAAGTTAAGGAAAAACTTTTCCTGAAATAGGAAAGGGTGTTGGAAGACAACATTCTTTCATTCAAAGGGTAGTAATAAATTTGAAATCCACATTTCAAACTGCTTTCTGGCCAACCGTCGAAGTTAACATTTAGATAAAGGTGTAAGATTGTGGCTTCAATGAAAGAAAATCCCCGAATAACTGCACCCCAAATTGCAAAAGATATTGAAGTACTATTTAAAAAACAAATCTGTACTGATACTGTGCGAAAAATAATAAAAAAGGGTGGATATCATGAAAGTGTTGCGAGTAAGAAATCATTTTTTTCACGTATCAATAGATAAAAACGGATTGCATATGCAAATGAAAACATTAATTAACTAATTCAGTTTTGGGAAAACATGATTTTCTCAGACGAGAGTAAATATTGTATTTTTGGAATAAAAGGACTCAAAATTGTATGTACATCACTGAATAAAAAAAAATCTTGTTCCTACTGTAAAACTCGGCGGTGGTAGATTAATAGTATAGGGGTGTATAACAAGTAAAGGCGTGGGACAGATGGAGTTTTTCGAATCCACGATGGATAAATATGCTTACTTAAATATTTTAAAACGAAATATAAAGCAAAGTGATGAAAAATTAAGTCTAGGTCCCGATTATAATTTTTTGTATGACAATGATCCGAAACACAGGGCAGAAGTTGTTAAGCTATAGATATTATATAACGTTCCAAAACAGTTGCATTCACCTCTCCAATCTCTAAACCTAAACCCTATAGAGCATATGTGGCATTTTCTCGAACGTAAATTCGCCAACATAGCATAATTGTAAAGGAAATGTTAAAGAAAGTTATAGAAAAAGAGTGGAATAAGATTAGTGCTAAGGAAACCACAAAAATTGGACCATTCCATACAAAAACGATTATAAGAGGTTCTTAAAAAAGAGACTATCCAACCAAAATTGAGACTAAATTATTTTCGATTTTCATTTTTTGTACGCAAACATTTTCTGCTCAATTTGTATGAACTTTTGTGTTTTTTATTTTTTAGTTTATTTGTTATAAATTTAAAATGTTTTGAATTGCCATGTATAAATAATTAGTAGTTTATAGAAATCATAAAAAATATATTTGTTTTCAAATTTACATTAATAAGTTTCTTTTATTGAGAAATACATCCATATTGATAAGTGTATGCAGACATTTTTGAGCATGTGTTTATATATATATATATATATATATATATATATATATATATATATATATATATATATATATACACATGAAGACAGAATCACAATGTTCATTTTACAATTATAAATTATCAAAGAATTTTACGCTCGTCGTAGTACGAAGAAAATTATTTGTTGGAAAAAAGTAAAATTACAATTTCACAGTCTGATTTGATTTCTATAGCGAGGATGTTCGTTTCAAGTTGCACACGATTGCAGACGTTAGTGAAAACGGAATGAAAAATCCTTCCCGATTCTTCTTGAAACCGAGACAAGTCATCGTGTAATTTTCACCTGTTTGATTCTCGTCGAGAATACTTAACGAGCAAACGAATTTTCTACAGAATGAAGAAGTGACAAATGATGTTTTCTGCGTGTAACGAAATCAACTAAAGAATTATAACGATATGCACAGTACAGATAATCGTTCGTTTGTAGGACGTTTGCGAGTTTTCTTTTTTTCAATGCGTTTCGTCTATTTTTTGGAGGGAAATAAATAACGAGTTAATTCTATTTGCGTATCGATGATTGCATTCCCAATTGAATAAAAAAACGTACGAGCGATTCATTTACGTGCTATTCAATGGAAAAATAAAACATAAATAGTGAGCACATTTTTAATTTAAATAAATAACAAATGATTAGTGAGTTAGGTGGGTAATTTAATATCTCGTGCCGACAATTACGACAAAAGCGTCACATACATAATTAAACAACTGTTGGAATCCTGGAGTGTGTTTTGTGAACGTGATACGTCATGCACAAAATACATTTGGATTTATAGTATCTGATAAGCGTATTAGTGCTTTTTTCAGTTGTCGTTGGTGTGCTGTTACGGAGTGTAAATTAAATTTATATTAATACGAGACTTTTTTGAAATGTGTTTTTTACAAAAAAAAACACCGTTAATTTTTATGTTCACTTGTGACAAAACAAATAGTAAACATAATGTGCTGAAGTTGTCATGCGTTTTAATTAAATACAATTTATGTATATGAAAAAAGCATGTTTAAGTAGTATTCATTAATTATTAGGAATGTGGGTTGTTGTCGAGTGTGATGAAGCCGGAGAAAAAGAATAATTATCTGGTTTTGTTTATAAAATATATATACTAGTACTCGTATTTATAACGAAATATAAATAAAAGATATGAATGGAAAATATCTGTTATTTACAAAAATTAATGATCAGCATAAAAGAGTGACACTTTTGTTGTATAAAAAAATATACATGTAAATTATTTTAATTCAAAGGTATATTCCGATTCGATAATTAATAATAGTGTATATGATTGATAGACAGACTAAACGTTCTCATTTAATTATTTATTGATTGTAGAATGTAATTTGATTGATACTGAAAATAAATTCACAGCGATTATTGTTGAATAATTATCTATTGTCCACTATATTCGATTACGATATTTGTTATTGTATGTCTTTTTAAACGCACACTTTTTTGAACAAATTTTCATTTTGATATTCAGAAAATATTTAATTATAAAAAATGAAATTTATTAAAATGGACAGTTTTTTAAAATAAATCCGTTTAGAAAACAAACATTAATTATATTTCTTGAAGATATCATTAATATTTTTCTTAAAGATACATTTATTTTCTGTAAGGAAAATAGTTTATAATAATTTTCAATACAAAAATAAAATATAAACTCAACATCTGATCCAAAATCTATCAAGATGAGTGATTTTTCTATCATTTGAACAAATTCTCAGTCAAATATCTTAAAGTTTAACAGAATGCTACTTTTAAAATACATGTGAACAACATTAAGAAGAATATAAACTGTGCAAGTAGATATGTCTACAGTTTAATGGCCGTTAGTAACACCAGGATGAACAAAAAAAACAAACACTCGTTTTATAAGACTGTAATCAGACCGACGTTAACTTACATTGTTCAGATTTAGAAACGTGCTTATAAATCTAAAACAGATAATTTACAAATGATTCAGAACAGGATGTTCGAACTCGTACTGAACAAAGAATATTTCTATTTGACAAAATTTATGGATCAGGAAGTTCATATAGAATTCATCAGTAAACACATTAACGAAATAATTAAGAAGTCCACTGGAAAAAATATACATCAAACGACATTCATATAGGGTGGTCGTAAATGAGACATACTCGTACAATTGCTTGTTTATTTTCGTTTACTCTTCTTTGCTATTCTTCAGTCTCATTTGGGTCATTATTTAAGAAAAATCCAACATCTAAAATGTATTAATTTGTAAAATAGGATGAGGAGTAATAGAAAGACCAAACATTTACCTTTGAACGTGTTTATTAATCAGTAATAAGAACATACAAAATACAAACAAGATCATAAAATAATAGCTCTGATGCAATAAACTAAAAAAAGTGAAAAAAAACATGATGTCACTAGAACGACAAAGCTCTTTAGCCTTAGTAAAAGGCAACCTGCCTAAGAAATAAACTGTGAATAAAAAATCCTCATCAACTCGCTTGGTCAGTGTGGTATGACCAAATACCAATATATGGTAACATTCATTGAGGCTTCCTCCCAGCAGTGAGTTTATATATAACTGGAAAGCCACCTGATTAATAAAACATATTTTTGGGGTGACGAGGTAGAGGACACTTCCACTACTCTAACGAAATGAATCATGGGTTTTAAATGTTTTCTTGGAAATTGAAAAACGAAAATAAAATAAATGATTAAGGCAATATTGAATATAAATCAAAAAAATATCGATAAGGGACTAAATCCCAGGAGTGATAAAATTGGACATAACAATATCTAGTTATAAGAATAACAATTCATTCATTTAGAATTATCTAAAAATATAAATACAATTGTATAAAAAAAATTTCTTTAATTTATTTTCGAATAATTTCACTAGGAAACCAGTATTTTAGACAAACATCACTTCTGAATATTTTGTTCTTAATTATTTATTTATTTTTTAAAAAAATAGTTACAATATTAATGATATTTCTTATGAATGAAGAATTCAAAAAAATATAATAGTTGGCAAATAGATTATAATTAAAACTGATCAAAATTGCAATCAATTTAAAATTATTATTAAAAATCACTTATGTAAACGATGTAATAATTACTTGTATAGTTGTAAAATATTTATATTTTCATCCTGCTCTCTTTGTAAAACAGTGTATTAATATTTGTTTATAAATTAAATGAGAAATGTCTCTTTTGTTACATTTCTCTCATGTCTGATTCCTTCAAAGGATTTAAATACACAAACTAAGAAGTAAGACATAAACTAATTATTATCTACGTTGATATTTGCAAATGACAAGTGACAAAATCTGTCATAATAAGGTAAAATGAAAACGGTGGATCTAATCTTTTAAAAGAATTAAACGGGAATGGAAAAAACTCATCGTAATTTTAACATGAATTCAAATTTTTATTGTAATATAATTTTTAAGCTTTCCAAGATTTTTTGATTCACTTCTCATCAAACATTTATTTTAATTTCTAAACTGTTTCAGTAATATTTTTTTTTTAATATTGTTATTAGATATAAGTTTAATTAATTCTGTTTTAATTATGGAATTACTTACATTTTTTTATGATATTTATTGTTCATCAAACGCAGTTAAATTTACTAAATAGATTTTTTTGATTATATAAAGTGTTATTTTAAACGTGATAGAACTTGAAATTGAATCCCTTTTGAAAGTTCTATCTAACATAAAACTCTCTCTCTCTCTCTCTCTCTCTCTCTATAAATATATATATATATATATATATATATATATATATATATATAAACGCTGTTTTTTAAGTGAAATTCTTTGATATATTAATAAAATATTTTTTTATGATTTTTTAAATGTGATTTAATAACAAACTCAATATGTTTTAAATTTAAAATTTATATTTAATTTATATTGTAAAATTTAAATTATGTTCCGATTTATGCGTCAATTTTTTTCATTTATTATATATATATATATATATATATATATAATTGTATGAATGTTGTATGATGTGTAACGCTATTGACAAAGAAATACGTTGTCGACTAACAATGGAACATATATAAAAATTGTCACATTCATGCTACACCTATTGTAATAGCGAGAACGGATTTTGACTGCCAGCAACACACAATGAGACCATTCATAAAAAAATACATTACTTATTATATTTGTGAAAGTACTTCATGGCCCATAGGGTTTTTTTCCCTGCGATGGTGAAGTATGAGTGCTTTGATGTCTAAAACACTCAATATTTTAGATCGTCAGGTTTTTCACATGATCAATTCTTAGCGAAGATAATGCTCGAGTGCTTTACAATAAACGATAAGTCGAATTTTATAAACAAGTCAAAAACATATCTTCGACTGAAAATTATCATTTGTGTTCGTATGTTTGTTTGTGGATGATGGCAACGTTATTAAATATCTATATATTGAACAAAAGTCAGTCGAATGTAAAAATCTAACTGGTAGATATTGAATATATAATTCAATTTGTAGTTTTCAGCGTACGATTTGGTTCGAACAAATATTAACGAGTAAATGGAAAGAAATAATTTTGTGTTTATTTAATTTTTAAAAAATCTAATCGTTGAAACACACAAAGAATTATTTTTGTATCTACATCATTAAAATAAAAATTGAAAAATAATTACATACATTATCAAATAATATTGTATTTATTTCTTCGTTTTTTTTTTAAAGAAATAAAATTTTATATTTCATTTTTATGATTTATAAATATCACTTTTACCAAATAAAAATCTCAATCGATATGAAAATTTGATAAAAATTGTGAATAATTATTTATAGTTCACATATTTACTAAAGTATTTTTTCATAACCATACTCATCATTATCTTTATCATCAAAGTAAGGCATTAGAAAAATTTGTGTTGTATAGGAATGATTTTTTGTGCAAAAATAAATGAGTTATAATGTCAAACAGATTCCGAGAGGAAATTGAATTAAATGCAAGCTAAACAACTGAAAAATTACTTCTGCGAAACATTTTTTTATTTCTTTTAGTAGCGAAAATAATTTTATATAAAATAGGTGTTTGTTATTCAATTTAAAAATATAGCACTTCATTATAAAATTATAGAATTTAAATTAAAATCAAGTAAATAGAACTACTGCATTTTTCTCTAATGTAAAATTTAATTTGTTTTTACATGAAATGAAAATTTATTTTACATTTTTTTTATTTGAAATTGCGAACATTTACTCAAATTATATATATATATATATATATATATATATATATATATATATATATATATATATATCCCGAGGTCAGACAATTAAGTAATGTGACAAAATTCAAAAATCAGTATATTTAAAAATTAAGGTACATCACATGATCCCTTCAAAGTAGTCCCCTCCCGCATCTATACACTTATTCCAGCGAGTTTTTCAGTTTTCGTAACAATTCTGGAACACTTCTTGTGGGACTCTGTTTGAGTACCCTCGTCACAGATTCTTGGATATCTTCATATTGAGTCAAAATGTCGACCTTTGACGAATTTTTTCATATGGGAGAATAGGAAAAAGTCGCAGGGTGACATGTCCGGTGAATAGGGCGGTTGTGGTAACGTTGCGATGCCTTTAGACGCCAAAAACTGAGAGACACTGAACGCACTGTAACAGGGAGCATTGTCGTGATGCAGAACCCAAGTCTTTGCGATCTCTGGACGCACTCTGAGCACCCTTTTTCGTAATTTTTCGAGCACATTGCGGTAGAATACTGCGGTAGATTTACGGTTTGTCCAGGTGGTACGAACTCTTTGTGAACCACCCCTTTGCTGTCGAAGAAGCAAATCAACATGGTTTTCACTTTGGACTTGCTCATTCTCGCCTTCTTTGGCCTTGGTGCTCCAGGGGACAGCCACTGTTGGCTTTGTCGTTTAGTTTCGGGGTCATATTGAAAGAACCAACTTTCATCACCAGTAATAACTCGATCGAGAAGAGTAGGATCACTTTCAACCTGCTCGAGACAATCTTGAACGATGTTCATTCAATTTCTCTGTTCCATTTTCGTGACATGCACTACTCGCGCGTTGTTACAAAACACTAAACAGCTGGCGAAGAAATGATCGTACGAGGGTGGTCAAGGTCTCAATCGAGAGAGTAGGGATCTGCTATTACGGTGGTGGAGTTACAGGTTCGCAGTGTTACCACAGGCCGAGAAAAAAAATCGGTCGCATTACTTGTCTGACCTCGTATAATATATACAATTTTACCAAGTTGAAATATTTTTTTAAAAAATATTAATTTTTCAAATAGTTACATCCAAAGAAATTTACCAATAATTTTATATAAAATAGATATTATTTAGTTTTAAAATATAACACTATTATATCAATACAAAATTTAAATAAATATAAAATGAATAGAATTTGTATTTTTTTCTGAAATGTGAAATTTAATTTGATTTTATATAAAGTAATAAATTGTTGCAACTAATATTCATTTTGCATTTATTTTTATATAAAGTTGTGATTTTTTTGTAGAAATTATACACACTCACACATACACAAATCCATATACCCACATATTCAAACTTCTCAATCCTTCACTTTCATTTGGGTCACTTTACATATAGTGTCATCCAAATGTGACGCCTAGATTTATGTTTTATTAACACTAGATTTACGGAGTAAGTCAATTTGATTCATTTAAGATTGTGTTGCTATATATATATAGAAAACTTAAATATTATTTTTTAAAAATATATGTTAATTTTTAATTACATAATGACATATATGCAAATATGTAATATATTTTTTTGCATATGTGTCATTAAAAACCAATTATGTCTAATTAAAAACCAATATATGTTTTCAAAAAAAAAATAATATTTAAGTTTTCTATATATATAGCAACAAAATCTTAAATGAGTCAAATTGACTCGCTCCGTAAATCTAGTATTAAAAAGAAAATATACACATGTTTATTCTTAATAAAACACCAATCTATGCGTCACATTTGGATGACCTATATATATATATATATATATACATATACATACACACACACAATTATATCAAATGTATTTTTTTTTAAATAATTTTTCTTTATGACTTTTCAAGACAATCGCATCCAAAGAAATCTACCAGTAATTTATAATTGTCCATCTAACAAGCCATTATCGTTCTCACTGCGCTAAAAAATCCTCGATTATTTTTCTAAATAATATAATCTCGACGTGATTCCATTTAAAATGACATAAAAAATCTCAATTACGTTTATTTTTGTAGCGAACTTCTTTCTTAAAAAAATAATTACGTTAATATTTCCTACTTCTTAAACCACGAGAACCCGGACAAACTTGTTTCGAAAGTATTAAAAAGTTTTGTCGTCCCGGTATATCGCGAATTGTGGTGGTTTATGTTGTTTTAGATAAATGAACGCAATTAGAGTCAGAAATGTTTGTCACAACGAGATTTAAAAAAGTTTCCTAGAGTCTTGTTAACGATGATTCAAGTCCTCGCGCAGAAGATATATTCATCAACATATAATTTCCGTCAACTTTACTTCAAGATACACCCACACGCATATATATATATATAAACGAAAAAAATTGTTTCATATATATTTTCATACGGTTTTAAAAGTATAAAATAAATCATTTTTTTTGTTTACCTCAATTATCTTTTATAATTTATTAATTTAAAACAGATAGAACATGTTGAGAATTTACTAAAATCTAATAAAAAATTATATATTTTTTTAAAACATTTTAGATAAAATATTTTTTAAAGTAAATTCAGTACTAAAAAAATCTTAAATTTAAAAAAAAGCCTATATAAATTTTTCACTAAAAAAAAAATATATATATATACTATATATATATATATATATATATATATATATATATATATATATATATATAATAAGATCATCCAAATGTGACGCATAGATTTATGTTTAATTGAAAAGAAACATGTGTATAGTTTTTTTTTTTTTTGGATTCTTTTTAATAAAACACAAATCTAGGTGTCACATTTATATGACCCTTTATATATTAATATATATGGAAAAACACATAATTCGTGTGAAATTCATTCGAAGCGTCGACATTAAACAATTCATCCGTGTTCATAAGATGCTCGTTTACGAACCATGAACGATGCGCCATAACGGACATTGCCGTCATCTAAATATAGTCGTTGGACCGAATCTGCGGTCGCCGGTTCATTGTCGAGTCGTTCGTGCCGGCGAATGTTTCATAATGATTGTAGTCGTGTGATCTCTGTGTTGAACAAGAGATAGAGGTTCCGTCGGACACCCTTCCATTTTTGACGCATCGTATATCATCGTAATTTTTGATGGCGTTTTTCCATCATCGCTCATTCTGTCTCAAGGTGCTCGCGCCATTTTTCATTCCATTAGCGGGAGCAGAAAGCCGTTAGCGGCCCGTCGGCTACCACCTTACAAAAGACGACCTCTCTCGTTAGTCTGAAAGTTTATCGTGACGTCATCTAATGGTTTTCGGGACATGTAAGTTTAACAATTTTTCATCAGGCTTTACATCGGTCTTAGATGTTCAAGGTCGGACGTTGAGTGTACATTGAATTGTTATTCATTAATGGCACGCAAACCGAAAATTTCTCTACACGTATGTACGTCAGTCTAATGTGATTATATATTATATAAAAACACAGACACACACAGAGAAAGATTATTATTTTTAAAAATTGTCGTAAATGTTGATTACATAAACTTCTTTATAAAAGAGAACATTATTTAAAAATATTAAATTCACTTTCTCTTTATTTAAAAATATACGAAATGGAATCAAAATGTTATTCTACATAATTACAAAAAAACAATAACATATATATATATATATATATATAACTTGAGTTAAAAAAAATCGAGTGAATCAAAAGAAAAAAAATTATAGACCTTATAATAGAATTAAGAAGTTTGAAATATAAATGGATCGGTCATATAACATAAAGAGAAAAACACTGATGGACAAAACAAATTATTAAATGAAAACCTAGATACATAAAAAGGTACAGGGAGAGATTCATGATTAGATGATACAGAAGCATAAAAAAATAGTTGTACCTTTTTGTGTTTCAATTTAAATTCACCTAAAAAACAACTCCCAATTCTATAGAAGATGTGCGTTGTTCTCATCGAATGTTAATATTACTGCATCATATATACTTATTTTAATTAGCAAAAAATATTTTTAATACAGTTACAGATGTTTGACATTTCATTCGAAAATCTATTATTTCAACAGCCTAATATTTATTTCCATTGATGATAAATTTAATATTTTTTAACATAGATAAAAATTTCGTAGGAAAATATAAAAAAATTATGAGTTAATTGAAATAAATTTTATAAAAGAAACTGACCATAAAATTTATTTTTCAAATGAATGATATTTTCAACTTTATGAAAACTGTTTAAATTCCAATCAAACGACGAAACCTCTTTTTAAGAACAATCTTTATATATAAATGAATGTTAATGTACGTATACACCATGTGTATGTACACGCCCATAGGTCAATAGGAGATGAATGATTCGAAGAGTTACCGTGTTCTTAAAATGTATTTTGTTGATATATTTTGATATATGATAACGCATTATTTACTGTGACGTTTATATGTTAATATAATCCTGCACGTAGAATATTTATTGAACCGCACTATGTTCATGTTTCACCTTGTAAAGCTTATAAAGTACATTTGCAAAGAAAAATCATTAACAGGCTTTTTTCCACGAATATTTTATAGACAGCAGTGTGAGATATCGTTTGATATATACGATCGACTATTTGTTATGTACTTTCTCAAATTATGATAACAAATTAAAACGCTATGCAAATTGCCTGTAATTATTCTTTTCATGTCCAAATTTTTCATACTATACATACATAGTATACATACATTATATATATATATATATATATATATATATATATATTTATTCTGTAGGTTTAAAAATTCAATCATTTTTCATTTCTAAAAAAACCTATTATTTAAGAGCTGAAAGTCAACAGAATTGAATTGAATTATTATACATGTGTATACAGATTGAGCCAGAATTACAGCATGTAATATTTTGAAAATCTATAAGAAATTATTTTCACATTTTTTTAATAATGCTTAAGTCTTATTCTGATTATAGATTTTTTTTTGAAAATAACATTTATATTATTAATTTCAATTTATCATTCCACATTATTCATTTTTATCTAAACATGTTTTTATTGCTCATTTAATATTTTTAAATAATAAATTTATTTCAATTTTTTTAATCTAACATTGTAAAAAATAAATCTTTTTACATTATATAAACAATCAGAGAAAGATACAAGTTTATTTGTATTGTTAACTCTTTTATAAAATTTATTCGAATTGACTTATAATTTTTTAAATATTCACCTATGAAATTTTTATCTTATTATTTCTCTTCGAAATTTTACGTTGTTAAATTTTTATCAATGTAAATAAATATTAGGCTGTTGCATATGAAATAGCAATTTTTTTAATGCAATTTCGAACATCTGTAACTGTTAAAAAAAATTTTACTAACAAAAGTAAGTACCATCGGATGAAATACACATCTCCTTAATTTTTACCCTTAAGAAATTTCTTGAAAGCATTTTTGATTGTTGTTTCATTGTTGGATTTTGCTCCATCAAAAAATAATTCAAATGTTTAAAAAAGTTGTAATCTGTGGTTGTGAGGTTTTGTGAATACGGGGGATGAAAAAGAATCTCATATTGCAACTCATGCAATTTCTAGACTATTGTTCTTCAAACATGCAATCGGACGTTGTCATAAGGCAGTACAACTCCATGTCTGTTTAACAATGCAGAATGCTTAACGTGTATTTGCTGATCCATTTCCTCTATCTAGGAACAATATGTGTCAGTATTAATGGTTTTACCAGGTTTCAAACACGAATAGTGAATAAACAGCTGTAAACCACCAAACAATCACAATTATCTTCCTCAGATAAAGGTTTAGTTTTAGTATATGTTTCGACTTCTCTTCAGTATCTAACCATTGGGGGTATTCACACTAGTCAACATTCATACAGTATTCACACCCATTACTGCTCGTCTCACACCCTCTTATCATCAAATTTTCCACCTAAAAAAATTAGTTTTCGGGTAAGAGCGTGTGAGACGAGTGGTAATGGGCCGTGAATACTGTATGAATGTTGACTAGTGTGAATACCCCCCTTGTGCAGATTGTAAACAATTATCTTATAGAATTAATTTTTCATCTCCGAGTAAACAATTACAAACTTCCTATTGATACATCGTGTTTTTTTAGTAAACTTGTAAAGAACACACTTATCTTCTTTCCTGACTTTTTTAAGTACTTGCAGGTGATAGGAAATTCTCAAGTACAGTATGCCTAGTTTCTCTGAAATTTTCTTCACTGATTAACGAGGATTGAACTCTAGTAATGTACACAGTTTTTCATTATCAATAGATGATTAGACTTGGGTGTTCGCAGAGATCAATTTCAAAGTAAATGTCTCGTAGTCGAATTTTTTTTGAATCATTACTATGTTGTTCGTTCACTTACTCTATCAGTTTTAAATTTTCTTTTAATATTTCTAGTTTCGTTACTACATTGTTCAAGTTTAAACTCGCAAAAAATATGCTTTTGAATAATTTCCGCATTTTGATTAGTTTTTTTATACTAAAAAATGAAGTAGAAATAGTTTCATAATTTTTTACAATAATAATTTTACTGAAATACTAAACATTTCTGTCGACAATTTTTGTTATGAAACTTACAGCCAATTTCACTAAACCTCGAAAGCTATTTATATACAAAAATTTAAAGTTACTTTTATGAATAATAATTTGTAAAGTTAATATAGAATTTTTCTATATACAGAGAATAAACATAATTAGATGTCAGTAATATTTGGAATAAAATGAAGAAATAAATATAAATTTCAAATAAACAATGAAATCTTGTTTTAAGAACAATATATGAACGAATTCTCGAAACTAGGTCTTGTATAAAAAAAATTAAATAGATTTTTCTAATTAAAAAATAGTACTTTCAATCTCGTTTATAAAATCAACAATTTCATACGATCAGACTAATAAATTATTAATGAATATTTCTGTTTGAAAAATAATTATAAAAATAATTAATTAATCAATTGTCAAAGATGTACTTTAATTTTTTCATCATATATATTTTAATGTTAAAAATAAAATTAAATAATAAATTATTTAATTAAAAGTTAGGTTAATTTGATATTAAAATCTCTGTAAAAAATATTTTGTAGTAAAAGAAAAAACAATTTATCACATTTTTTTTACTTATTTTTCTATTGTACTTTTTTGTTAACGTAGTTATAAATAATACTTAATAAATATATTATTTTATAATACGCCTCTATGTATTTTGAATTTTAATTTGATATAAAAAACATACAATTTGCTATAAATCAAATATTTGATAAGTAATATTTAAAAATGAGTTAATTATACAATATATATATATAAAGAATGATAGAATTTGAATATTTTATTTTTAATAACCTAGTTTCATCACATTTATAGACACACACACACACACATATATATATATATATATATATATATATATATCACATTAAGATCGTGAATAAGATTCTTCGTACTGTAAATTGAATTCAACACAATTGTACGTTCGTTCTTAGATTCACTTACACCTTGTTCTACTTTTACAAACTGAATATTCATTTTAATATGAAAAAAGTCTGCACGTTCCTTTAGAAATTGAACAGAATAACACTATATCACACAGTTACATAGAGCGTATTTAATATTCATTTAATGTTGCAGAGATATAAATAGAATCGTAGAGATAACGAAATATACATTATTACGAACAGTGTTTTATGTTATATATATATATATATATATGTAATTTTTTGTGTTGAGTACACATACACACCGGTTTTGTTTAATTCCGTTCCGATGTTTCGGCGTGTATGTTATCTCGCGTAATTTCGTGGGACAAAAATAAATCTAACCGCGTTTCGGCAGGAATATATGACATAGTTTTCGTGAAACGTTCGTTTTACTATTTAAACTTTTTGTTTATTCATCTCACGTACGGGAAGATTATCAAATACAAGAAAACGGATTCGAATATTTACATCCATAATCAACGAACGTTAATGCTTTTTGTTATATTGTTGGTAAAAATTTTAAATTGGCGAATGACAACCGTAAAATGTAAATGATATTGAAAATTTTTAAGTTTTTTTTTTAAAAAAAAACAACTTGTATTTTATTAAAAATTGACGTTTTTAATAACATATTTCATGCTATATTTGGTAACATTTAGATTTTCCGGGCAGGTCGTTTGAAATTTTGTGTCGTTAAATGGTACATCAGTATAAAATATTTCGTATTGTCAATTAATGCATAATATAGGGTCATTCAAATGTAACACTTAGACTTATGTTTTATTAAAGAGAAAATATACTCATATTTCAATATACACGTTTCTTAAAAAAAAAATCTAGGCGTCACATTTGGATAACTCTATATAATATAATTATTAATAAATTATTTCCTGAATTTCATACTAAAGTAATTAAATGGACTAGAACAGCGGTGGCGAACCTTTTTATATGCGCGTGCCAAATATTACAATTATTTTTTTGTCCAACCTCTGGTGTGCCGGAAAATTCTTAGTAGGAAATAAACACTAAAAATTTAATTGTTATAAAATTTTATTAAATTAAGGAGTTGACTTAAAAATTCACAAAATAATTGTATACAATACATTTTGCCATATAAAAGTCAATACTAATTATCACTTTTATTGATGAAATTTTTG
>CP092090.1:53538567-53541067 GCA_029203775.1 Neoneuromus ignobilis
CCACCAAATTTACTGAACTTTGAGTTATCTATACATGCATGCATACATATATATATATATATATATATATATATATATATATATGCGAGAGTCGTTTGATAAGTATGGTAAATTTATTTGTTGTTTAATTTAATTCAACTTTTCAATCTAGATTTTCTTACTTTTTCACCATACTTCTCAAACGACACTAGTATGTGTGAGTGTGTGTGTTTTGTGTGTGTGTATGTGTTTGTGTATTTGTGTGTGTGTGTATGTATGTGTGTGTGTATAATGTTCTAATTAATATAAACACAATAATTAAACAACTATAAATTTCAAAAAATATTTTATACCAATTATTCATTTCAATCACTTTTATGGACACAAATAATAATATTGTAAAAAAATAAGGTCCAAATGTAACGTTCGTTATTTTGTGGATTTTAAATGAATTTTGTAAAAGGTTACATGTGATATCGTTATGTTAAATTTATTATTTTCCAAATCAAATGTACTCCTCTTAGCGCTGTTTCGTGTACTACCTTATTTTAACTTTATTTGCTACTTTCCCTTGATGTGTACCTATGCTTAATGTTTAATACATTTCGTTGAAATTGGATTAGTTTTGACGTAAATCAAATAAATCTGGTTGAAAACATCCCACATACGATTTTACTCAATATTATTTTCATCTTTTATTCACGTTTATATACATATGTGAATACATACATATACATATATATATATATATATATAAAGCCGTTCCAAACGAAAATGAATATAGTAAAAACTACCTTTTTTATATTTCGTTGAATCTTGTTGAAAGTATAGAGACTGTATGAATATTGTATCGATATTTTTAATCATATTGCTCTCAACATTCAACTGACACGTACAAGTAATATTGATCAAATTTTAAAAAATCGATCTCCAAAATAGTTAAATATGTTTTGAAGTTGAAAACGTTTAAAAAATAAATTTATTCGAATTAAATAAAACAACACTTTGAAATAATAATATACATTGTACTGGTTGTTTTAATATTTTAATAAATTTACATCGTCGTCAAAGTTTTACGTTATAAAAACGTTCTAGGAAATATGAAATGGTCACTGAAATTTACATCAAAGAATAAACTGAAAAAGAGTGATTATTGAACATTCTTATTAAATCTTTTGACGCTCGGAGTGAATAATTCATTCGTGTTAAAGAACTTGTTCTGTTAAACACTGGTTTAGAATTTTGGCATAGAGTTTAAATAAAATGTATACATTGTCTCATACAAGATTGTTAATTTAATTTTAAAACTGACTAATATTTCTACATGCATAAAAATTGTTATGAATTATTTCTTTCTTTTGGAATAAAAATTTGAGTTCACTATTCTTAACATACAAAATTAAACTACAATTATTAATAATTTTATCACGATTATATGAGTAGCCCGAATGAGACTGAGGGATAGTAAATAATAGTAAGAAAATAAATATATGTCTGAACCATGCAATTTAATTAAAAAAATATTATATAGGGTGTTTTTAACCCTGATAGAACTTTAAATTGAATCCCTTTCGAAAGTTCTATCTATCCTAAAAAAAAAAACAAATATATATATACATGTGTGTGTGTATGTGTTAGATGGTGTAATATTAAATGTCTGATTTTTATTTTATTTTTCATGTAATAATCCAACCTAATATATATAAAGGTATGATAAAAGGTTTTTTTTAAATTTTGATAGAAGATTCGATAGGAATTCAATTTAAAGTTCTGTCACCCTTAAAAAAACACGTTATATATGAAATTATATTAAAAATTAAATTTCGTTATCTGATTACAAAATGTTTATATATAATAAATAAACTAATGAAAAATAAACATTATTAATACGAAAAATATTAAACGACTACTTTAATAATAAACTATTATTTATATGTTTGAATAAAATATTACATTTTCCAAAAGAAACAAAAATTACTGTATATTTGATTAAACGCAATATTTTCCCCTGCACTATTCATAATTAAACTATTAATAATTCAAGCCTAAAAGTCTGTTCATTATAGAGAGAATAAAACATTTTAATCTTATATGTTTATTAAACAGAACATTTAAAATACTAAAAAAATCCCTATCGAAAGTTCTATCTAACCTTAAAAAAAACACCTTTATCATACCTTTACACACACACATTCATACATACATGTATATATATATATATATAAAGATGTTTTTTTAAGGTTTATATAACTTTCTATAGGGATTCAATTTAAATTTCTATCATGATTAGAAAACCAGCCTCTGAAACTACTATTAAATTGAATATAACATAAGCTTTATCATAGATGGATAGAATCAACTTATATATTTTTTATCTATCAAAAAACAATTTTTAACTGCTAACGAGTATTTATCTATATGCATATTTTACAATCGACATGTATATAAAATGTTTACAATTAAGTGTTTTTTTTCTAGTATTTTACACTTATCTAGCTTGAAATCTATAATTGTTTTGAAA
>CP092090.1:53546067-53611067 GCA_029203775.1 Neoneuromus ignobilis
GCGTCACGGCCGCGATAAGTGATAATTTTGAGCAACGAGTTATTTCACAAATAGCAGCCGTTTTGTCTGTTTGTTCTGATGAAATCTGACTTCTTCATTATTCCGCGGAGTGATTAACTCCGTCGACGAAGACTTGAGAAACGGTTTGCTTGTTATACATTTAAGCGGAGTCTTGAATCATTTCACGCTGATTAAAAATTACCGCAGAGTTTAGGCAATTTTCTTTGACTACATTAAATAACTCGCACACAAGACGCAGTTATACACACACACACATTTATATATATATATACATACATACACACACATACATACATAATCTCATGCGAATATAAATTCTCTTATAAATTCATTTTACAAATGAAATGTACTGTATTTTGGTTACTTTGAAGTCATTCAATTGAAATGAGTAAACTAATTTTCTTGTTCACTGTACATAATATTCATAAAGTGAAAAATATTTTTTTTATATATATCTATATTCATTTTAATTGAAAAATCGACATTTTCTTTATATTTGAATTATTGAAGTTATTTGAAATTATATGTAGAATTTTTTTAATATATAATTTATATGTATAGAAAAATAATTAGAAATGCTTGGGGAAGAAGTATTCATCATATTTTTGAATATAAAAACCATTCAAATGTGTCACCTAGATTTGTTTTATTAAAAAGGGACATGTGTATAGGATAGTATATAGGAAAACATATGTATAGTTTCTTTTCAATAAAACACAAATCTAGGCGTCACATTTGGATAACTCTTTACTATAAAATACGAGTATATAAGATAAATATAGTAAAAGATATAATATGCTTATTTTTAAATTTATAAATTATATATATATATATATATATATATATATATATATATATATATATATATATATATATATACATATATATATATATATATATATATATATATATATATTATATATATATATATATATATATATATATATATATATATATATATATATTCATATATACTTTTGGCAACCCAGTGAAACATGGAAAAATAATGATAGGAATTTATGAACGTGATTGAAAAATCTGTAAGTGGATACGAGAAAAATCAAAAATGTCTGATATAATAGAACAAATAAAATTAATGAAATAGGCATAGACAGGACATATTGCAAGAAGAGAAAAAATAGAAGTACAAAAATCAATAATGAATGATGATCAAGAGATAAAAGAATGCAAAGAAAGATACCTTATCAAAGATAGTGAGATGAAATTGTGAATATAAGGTGGAGGTGACAGTTGAATGAGGTTAGCTGTGAATAGAAAATAATGTAAAAACGTTTCAGAAGAACTAATTTTTGATGAGACTTTTAAAGCTTGATGATAATAATGTTGAATATATATAAGGAAATCACCGATGGACATGACAAAATAATTGATTCAGAAACTCGACATGTAAAAAAATCTGAAAATGGATAGGCAAAAAGATCAAAAATACAAATAAAATTAATGAAACAGATTAGACAGTTAAAATTGTCAAGAAAAGGTAATAAATAAGAAGTCTTCAAAAAGGTCAATAATGAATGATAGATCAAGAGATAAAAGAATAAATAAAGAAAAATCATACTGATCAAACCAGAGACGAGATGAAAGAATGGATTGACATGAAAGAGGTTACTGTGTATAGAAAATAATGTAGATTTCAACAGAAAGGCTTTGACACTAATGGCATCGATGAGAATGCATAAAGCCGATATAATTATGTAATTATAAATATATAAGGAAATCACCGATGGACATGACAAAATAATTGATTCAGAAACTCGACATGTAAAAAAAATTAGGAAAAGACCCATAGGCAAATAAGATAGAGACAAAAAAAATATCAGATTAGACTGGAAAAAAATCATTGGATCCGATGAAGTGAACATTTTTGAGAGAGACCTTCTCTCAGCAATTGATATAAAAAGGTTACTGCAACTGTAACTAATATGAATTACAATAAAACAGTCTGCTATAAAAATATCAAACTTTAATGAGTTTTTAAGTAACATCAGTTTTTAAAAAATTAAATCACAAAACTATGCAGATATTCAATTCATCTAGAACAGACCTCACAAATCGTTGAAAATTTTCAAATACCATCACAAATAATAAATAAATCAATTCAGGTCATCAAAAAAGGTCACAAATCTATGAAAAAGAACATGTTGCAAAAAAACAATAAATAACCGAAAACACTTCATGCTTGCAGATCAGATGACGAAATGAAAAGAAATATTCAACCCCCAGTTGTAGATGGATTGAATAAGGACACAAAACACAAATTGGTATATGTATATATAAAAAGTTAGTCTAGACTTTAACAGAAAGGCTCTGACTATGACGGTGTCGCCATCGAAATGTATCAGTCGATATAATTATAAATAATAAGTGAACAATAAGTGATTATTGAACATTTGAAATTATTGTGGTGTTGGGGTTAAAATTCATTTGTGTAAACATCAGTGAATTGAAATAAACTAACAATAAAAAAATCTAAAACAGGAAAAATATTTTTTTTTCAAAAATATTGAGTAAACTTATTAGAAATAATTAATTCTCTCAATTGACAGGGTGTTAAAATACAAATTAAAATTAAAAATTCGACTATTTCTATTTTTCTATTGATATTATCATTTTTGTAATTTTATAAATATTCAGAAATAGCTAAAGGAAATTGTTTAAAAATTGGATAAAGGTAATAAAAAATCATATTCAATATAAAAATAATAACATATTGAATAAGTTTATTTGCTCAAAAAAATCGAAATAAAACGATTAGATAATAAATAAATTATTTAAATAATTAAAAAATATTGATTATTCGATAATAAAATGAAGAGTAGAATAAAATAAAATGGTTTTCATTTGAATGAATTCTGTTTTAATATTTAATTTAAAATCATACTATTATAAAAAGTATTTTGATTCAAGAACATTTAACATTGTAGATAATTTAAATATTTTTACTGTTGAAAAATAATCTTTATTTTTCACATATTTTGAAAATTTATTATAAACTAAAAACAAATTAAAAAATCGAATTTTAAATTGCATGGTGTTAAATTAATGATATTAGCAAATTTTAAATCATTTTTTACTCAACTTGAATATTACTTCTTTATATATAAAAATGCTTATTTAAAATTCTAATTCGAATCGATGTTATCGAATTTCATAAATACGAAAAAGTAAGTTATCATTATTAAAAGTAACACAAATGGCTCTTAAACGTATCATAAAATAAATAAAACTGTTTGGAACAAATTAAGATACAAATCAGAGATCGAGTCGAACGCGAAATTTATAACATGCGTGATATACTTACACTTCTATAAATTTTAATCGATTTCCTAGAAACCTAAATAACTATATACAATATATCGTCGTAAATAAGTTTGTTGAATATTGCTACATTTGTGCGTTTCAAATTTAATTAATGTACGACATTAAACGACAATAACTTTCCACTGTTGAATACGTACAATCGGTGATCATTTTTAACTTTGTCGTTTAATCGAATTTGCCTCTTTATGTTTATCAATAATATATGAAAATTTATGTTTTACTCATTAAAAAGTTTTTTTTTGAAAATATTTGAAATTAAAAATGAAATTATATAAATTAAATATACACTGAAATTTATAACTATTTTGAATATTTATAAATAATGTTTTTTTTTAAGTTAGGTAGAACTTTAGATAAGGATTTAATTTAAAGTTCTATCACTTTTAAATGTTTTTTTAAAATAATAATATTTTAATGTCTATTAACTAGATTAATTTACTTTTCGTTTAATTTAATAATACCATTTATATATATATATATATATATATATATATATATATATATATACATATTAAAAAATAGTAAATAAAAATAAGCAAGTAATGTATGTCTAAACCCTTCAGTCGCATTTCAGCTACCCTGTATGTCTTTATATCAAAATGTTTAAATCGTTTGTATTTTTCTTTTTACTCCATTGATAAGCTTTCAAACGATTTATTATTTTCGATACGTTCTTTTTTAATACTTAAAAGAATCCTACGTTTCTGTAAAACGTAATCCTCGTATAAAATATTATTTTTACAATTTTTGATCTTTTATTCTTGCGAATTCAATAACGGTAAAAACATATAGTTCTTCCTAGACAATCTTGACTTTTTCTGAAGATTCAACATTCGTCTTGAGAGTCTACTACTACTGTTGATATTTGTGATCCGTAATGATGAATTTCTATGAAAGGCTTGCTTATTTATTCGCTTGAATAATTTTGACTGGTTTTGTTGTATCGTTCTAACAGAAATATATCAACATATTATATATATATATATATATATATATGCACATATGTGTGTTTTTCTATATAGTTGTGTATATACAAGAAGACAAAGACTGAGTAGGTACATTGTTTCTAGAATACACAAAGTTATGTTTGAATTTGATTGAGAGAACAAGAAATTTTCAAAAAACATTATTCAAGATATTCACTCGTGCAAAGTACATAGTGGCGTATAAAATATACACAGGATATTAATTTGCAAACACAACTAGAAGTGTCTATGTAATTAGAAAAAGATTATATATACATATCAAGTTATACAAAGTGGTTCAAAGAAAAATTTCCACAGTATTCTTGTTTGTACTAAACAAACTATTTCGTGGAAAATTACGTACATTCATCTCTCTCTCTCTCTCTCTCTCTCTCTCTCTCTCTATATATATATATATATATGTGTGTGTGTGTGTGTGTGTGTGTGTTTTAAAGTTCCTCCATGTTCTCATCTATGACAGAGAAATGTGTGTCTTGAGCGCCAAAATAATTTAATATCTTTAGACAATACAAAAACACATAGAAAAATGTACAATATGTTAGGAATAACAAGAAAAGATGGAAAGAGAATCGAATGATTCCAAAACGAAACAAAAATACAGATATTATAACAAAAACCAGAATTTTAAAATTGAAATTTTATAGCAAAAATATGAGACTACAATAGATAAGGGAGGTTATTGATTGGAAACGTAGATATATAAAACCTAGAAAGAAATCTATTGATAGATACAAGGAAATTTGTCAGAATGGACTCGATGAGAGAGATATTTAACCTGTTAAAGTGGAAAATTTTGAAAGAGGCTTTTATCCAGCAATTTATAAAAAAAAGTTGATGATGGTGATTTTTTAAAAATACGAAATTATTAAAAATAATTAAATTATTATGAAGAATTAAATAATTTAATTATATTCAATTTTCTTTAATTAAATAAATAAATTTTAACATAATTACTAAAAGCACTACATGTGCTACTTTTTTTGCCACTCTGTTGAAAAAATATTGTTTTGAATTAAAATACAATCATGTTAGTTTTATTTAATCTATGGAACTGTTTTTTTTTAAAAAAAAATCCAAATGTGAACAAGAGTTACAATATTTAACATATATTTATTGAGTGTTAGCATTTCCTAACCAGATCTGTTATTTCCTGCTTAATATTAAAAAATATAAATTTAAGTGTATAGTAAAAAATGATTTTTTTTATTAACTTACATTTTAGTTGTTATATTTTATACTTTATTTGAATAAATATTTAGAAATAATGTTGAATAAGCTTGGATTAGTAACACACCATGTTTTTCGATTTTACCAGGGAATAATCATTATCTGTATTGCAATTCAAGTTTCTCGACTCTTCACATTACATAATTATTTTTTATAAAAGTTTTCTATATATATTTAATTATTCATTTTGCTTATGTAGGTGTTGTTATTTATATTATCATCTACTGAATATACATAAGCAATGACTTCATTAAATCATTCTTGTATTTATATCCTTCTTTATTATTAATTTTGTTTGTTATACCTAAAATACTTGTAAATAATTTAATGAAATAGAAGAGATTTTATTTTTTATATTATATACTTGAAATGTTCAATATTTCCTATCTTCATAAGGAAATATAGATAAAATCTGATTTAATATTTGCTATAGAATTGTAAATTATAATAATTTTTTTTCATTGACAAATCCTATAAATATATATATATATATATATATATATATATATATATATATATATATATATGTCATCTAAATGTGACACCTAGATTTGTATTTTATTAAAAAGAAACTATACACATGTTTCTTTTTAATAAAACACAAATCTAGGCGTAACATTTGGATGGCCCTATTATATAATTGTTAATGTCTATGAATGAAAATTATAATAAAATTAATCCTCAATTCTCACCATTATATAATTAAAAATTTAATGAATTTTATATATTATATTTACGAGTATTGTATGTTTTTCCTGCATTAAAAGAGATTTTACTGTCCGTTGTGGTTACTTTATTATCTATTGAATTACACATAAAAAAATAAATTTTAATTGTTGAATAGAAAAAATAAAAAAAAGACTAAGTTATGTCAAAATGTATAACATTTAATTTTACTCAATAGAATGTTATTGTGAATATTGTAGTACTCCTGCTTAAAATATTAATTCTAATAATAGGTGTTCTTATTAAAAAACTTTAATTTTTTTTATACATTTTTTTTACAATCTGTTTTTAAAAGTTCCCAGTGACAAATTTTAGTATGCTAGAATATAAATCATTCTAAATTTGTACATTTTTTTGGAAGATTTAATTTTATATTTAAAAAAATCATCTAGTTTAATTAAAGATCATGAACGTTCTTTTTATTAAAAGAAGAATATTTTTAATTAAAACTTGAAATATGTAAAGTAGTGACTTCTCTCTTTTAAACTTCCTACTCGAGCTGTTCTATCGTATCACTATCAAACCTAAAATTTCTATTTAGTACAAAACGAGTAGACTTTTCATGAATATTTTTTTTAAATAAAATATAAATTCCTAATAAAGAACTAAATTTATAATTTTTTAAAAAATGTTTTCTTTCGTACATAAAATGGTCGAGTAGATTTGTATAACAATTTATTCAAATAACTAGTCATATTTCGATTGATTCATGATGAAGAGTATTTTTTTCGTTTTATAGGAAAACTGTTTTAACTAGATTAAATATTTATCTCCAAGAAAGTTATAAAAATCCTATATTTAATATTAACATCCTGATGTCAAATGCATTGATCGTAATTAAACAGTTATGAAAATGAAAAATAATATACAATTACTGAATTCCATTTCTGTTTATTTTCAAATATGTTAGTCTGTGTTAAAGTTTCTTCGTGTATGTGACGTTAACAACTATAAAACTCTATAGTGCCAGTCCCGAGATAATTGTGATTAAGATAAGTGATCCGATAAAACAGAAGATTCTCCGAAGGTTCGCAACATCGACCACAAGTATAATTTTAATCGGTGTGGAAATTATCGTTCCGATTAAATATCAATCAGTCTCGTCGGTGTGGTAAAACCGATGTGAGGAGTTCGCGATACAGCACGTCTGATAGCAATATAAATATTGACATGAAACTTTCAATCTAATATATTTTGTATCGATACAATTTCAACCATTTTTTCTGTACACATCGAAACGCAAACAAAAAGCAAATTGCTTTTCACCACGCATATTGAAAACTTTTTATGTTCCCGTGCGTGTATTGTGTACCCTTCTTTACACACACGTATTGTGGGACACAATCGTAAAAAATTATACCTCGACGGACTGAACCAGGCACGTAACTTCGAGCCGTTCGGGTGGGTGGTGGACGGCGCCTTGCGTCTGCTTAAAATTCAACGCGTCCACACTATGGTCCCGAATCGCTCGACGACATTGCTGATAATAACATGATAATTAATTAAAGAAATTGAAATCGTATACATAAATATAAACGTAGAGAATCTATTGTACATTTGTGTTCGACGATGTAATTTTTACGAGATGTCGACAGAATCGATACTTTTTAAAATTATATTATACGAACGACGATAAAAGTAACAATGGTTAACACAACAAGTCTCTAGAGATGAGAACAAAAACCGTCTGACAATCTTAATAATATAAGGTGTGTTGCTTCGCCAATGCTGTAATTTCATGAACAAGTAAATGGTACGAAAATATTTTTCTTTAAAAATTACTTTCTGCACGTCTAACTTTGAAACAGAGATACTTTAATAACAATTATACGAGAAGTTAAAAAAATATATATTAGATTTCCTGCACACTGTACACTTGTTATATCCAAGTGTACATTTTAATAATATTAACGTAGTAGATAATATGATTCTGTAGTAAAATTTAGATCGTTAAAAATAAATGTTATGCTGTATACTTTTCAATTTATTGAAGAATTATTAAGAAATTGATAATTAACTAAATAATTGATATTCATTATTTTTAATAGAATATAAGATGAAAATTAAAAAATATCAATCATTTTGAGTTTCAATTTATAACTAATTCATGTTTAACTAAGTGTATAAAAATATATAATAAATATTTTTTTTATAATAATATGAAAAAATCTAAAAATACTCTAATTATGAAGTCTTTGACTGAATTTAAAATACTAAATCTATTTTTCTAAGCTTTCATTATGTAGAGTGTTTTTTAAGCAAGATAGAACTTGAAATTGAATCCCTATCAAATGTTCTATCTAACATAAAAAAATCTTTTTATATATACATGTGTGTGTGTGTATGAATATTTATATAAAAGTATGATAAATGAAGTTTTTTAAGTTAGATAGAACTTATACATTTATTTAATATACATTAAGATTTTTAAATTATTTTCAAGTATACGAGTGATTGTGTTAAATTTTGTAATTTTTCAAATTTTAAATTTACTCTAGATTTTGTATGTTCTTAATATTTATCCATTAATCATGCTTAATAGTATTTATCATAAACTTTAAAATTAATTTGACGAACCGCCAATTTTCCCCCAACTGTTAAATAGATTTTTACATTTTAGCTTATTATGTAAGATTCAAACAGTTAAACGAATTTTTTCTATTTTTATATATATGCTTGAAAATTATTCTTTTCTTGATATAAAATCTTTCATTTTTATTTTTATCTCTTTATCCTTTTTTGAGTTATTTTAAGAAAATGATTTCAATCTTAAAATTCATCTTATACACTTCACTGAATTTTTTAAATTAAATCAAATCTATACAATCTTTTAAGCAAAAGGACCAATTACAAGTTTTATGAAATCTTAACGTGTCGTACTAGTTTCTATCAAGGGCAGGTGATATGGTGTTTCCTATGTATGGTGTGCTAAAAAACGATGTATTTTATATATGACTTGTTGAGAGAGACGTTATTACATTTCTTTAATGGAAATAAATTTGAGACATCATCGTTTATCTAAATAAATTATCTCAATTTAATTTGCTTTTATTTTTTAAAAAAATATTCATTTCTGTGCCGCAGACCGTAGAAAAATCTCAAAGGGACCGCAGATTATACTGGTTTAATTTAAAAAAATCATTGATTGATTCGAATCACAAAGTCAAGTAAAATGGATATAAAAGAAAAAAATGTTTTATTGACCATAAATAGTCGTTAGAAGCAATTTATGAGTAATAACATTATATTGATTAAAAATCTATTTTTTTATTTGATTTATTTATTTAATATATTGTTATTCTATTTATTATTAAAAGTTCAATAACCTTTTCATGATACTTTTGTTGAAGCCGTTTTTTTATTAAAATATCTACATATGAAAAATAAAACATTTATAAGCATCTTTCTTAAATTAAAATAATCATATTATGTTTTTACTTTTACCAATATTTAATATTTTTCAACGGGTTTAAACGTCAATTTTTTACTTGTTAATTCCTAGTATTGTTAATATTTTTTAGAAGTAATATAACAAGACTATAAATATTTTTATCTCGTTCATTTCTTTAACCAAAATACAAACAAATTGTTTCATATTTAAATTCTAATAAAACTAAGATTTTTAATTAATTCAGTCAATATTTCTTACACTTATATATTTTTCACAATAATAAAAATTATAAATTATCAAATCTCCCTTATTATCCATATGATTTTAATCTGGTACAAATGTCAATTTTCAATATATTTATTAAAAAATAATAAATCATAGTTAAAATATTTTTTATTATTTACTATAAGATTTTTAGTCATTTTTAATAAAAAATATCACATAAATTTGAATATTCTTTTCAGGAATTTAAAAACGAAATCGAAAATTAATTCATAGAAATTATTTCATATTTTATTTTAAGTATTTTATTCTCTATGTAAATAAACAACAATGGTAATTCATGTTATTGTTTTTGATTTAATCTTATATTAGTTTAGATTTGTGTGTATGTATTAGTATAATTTCTCTGATAATAAATATACACGAATATTCCTTTCAAACATCTTGTCTTGTCCTCTTAATCTTGTCGTTCATCCCTCAATTGTATGGTATTTAATTTTGTGGTTATCATAGTGGTAGAAAGCTTTAATATCGTTATTTATATAAAAGTGTTTTTAGGTTTGATAGAACTTTCGATAAAGATTCAATTTATTGTTCTACCACCTTTAAGGAGGTATTCTAGTCTAGATGCACGAATTTTAGGTGTTTTTTCGGGCGCTATAAAAAAAAAACAACAAATATTTTTACTGTCCATTTTTTATCAGTTATTTATTGACATTTTAAGAATATAAAAAAGGATTATTGAAAACAAAAAAATCAAAATTGAAAAATGTACAGGCTGGCAAAATGGGGGCTCGAAAAAAAAGGTGTCTCCTGGTTGACGTAATTCCAACCCTTCCGGTCATGTGAAACAAAAATTTTTTTGAAATTATTGAAAAAGAAGGTTGTAGTAGTATCCCCGGCTAGGAAAATTTAAAAAAAAAATTTTCGCAAAATGGCGGCAGTGTGAAAAAACAGTCATTTTTGCCCTATTTTTTCAATTTTCGGAATTTTTTAAAAATAGTAAAAAACAAAAATTTTCAAAAAATCATAGGCAGAGGAAATCACTGTTACATTGAGAAGCTCTGTACCAAATTTCAAGTAAATCGGTTTATTATAACTTGAGATATCACGTCAACCGTGTCGAAAAAGTAGTTTCGAGAAAACCCCGTTTAAAGTTGATTCGTTCCGGCCAGACCAGGTTGGTTGGCGCGTCACAAAAATAGCTATAACTCCGAAAATAATTCGAATTTAGAAAAATCCTCTTAAGAACATATTCTTAAAGGTCTAAACTTTGAAAATACGCAAAAAAATCGATTTTTTCGAAATTCTAGACTTGAATACTCCTTTAAAAACACCCATATATTATTTTGTGGATTTTCTTTTTTTTTGAGTTCATCTCTGACTTGTGATTGACTTAAGGCTTCTCCTCTGTATTTTAGTTATTCGTTCGAAATGTTGTACTTTGCTGTGGAGTTTCTATTTATAAAATTTCATATTAGAGAAAAAAAACTCTCAAATCATATTTAGATATTAATTAAGAAATATTTAAAAAAAGTGTGTGGATGCTGTAGATTCGTGATAATTAGTTGGTGAATTTAATATATGTTTGAGTGTTAATTTGTGTTTTAAACGTAAAGAATTTCATTTTGAATAATATTTCGCAACTAATAGAGAGATTTTATTTATCGCATATATAATATATTTGCGTGAGTTTATTTAGTTTACAAACAAAACAAAATTGAACATGATTATATAGTACAATATAAAAAATTTAACAAAGGCGTATTTTTATTTTTAAAATTATATTAGCGTACTGTATGAAAAGTAGTCGGTAAAAAGCATAAAAAGTCATATATTATCATCAGATTTGATCAAACAAATCCACCCATAGTTAATATAATTGACTAGCTATCAAATAACACCCTTGTTACGTGCCTGAGCCGACGGACCGAACTCGACGAAACTCCGGTAACCTATTGCGTGATCTTGTTTCAATGCAAATAAAAAAAGAACCGTACGCCAGACACAAAAATTGGAACTGATCGTAAATTTGATATTGAGCGATATTATTGTACACGGGTGAACATAATAAGATATGATGTGAATCTATAACAACATGGACGCATTTTGTACGGCTGCCTAATGAGATCGGCCACGATAACAACACGAGTTGTAATAATAAACGAGTGCAGGGCTCGGTTTTTCTCTCCGTGCATATTTTTCTGTGCGTTTCGACGGCTCGAAAATAGAATTGTTAAGTAGTGCTTAAGTGACAGGACGAAGTATGAAAAATTAAGAATAATAGGTGGAGAAATTCACGTTTGTTTACATCAGTTACAGTGACCTACATTTCTTAAATATTTCTTTTAGCGATATTGTCTTTGTGCTGGCACTTTTTTATTATACGTACATTGATTGTGGAAAATGATAAGTGTACTTTTTTCTTTTTTTAAAAAAATCACTTACTCTTTTATATCAGTAGTCGAGTCTCATATTTTTTAAACCAAAAAAACTATTATTTTACATATGTTTTATTTCTTTTTATATATTTTTAATTCAATTACTTTAATGTTGACATTTTAAAATTAATAATGATTGAAAAAGTATTTAATTTGTGTTCAAATTATAGAATGATATAAAAATTCCGTATTATTAAAATAAAAAAATATTATGTTTTTATATAGGGGCATCCAAATGTAACGCCTAGAAACATGTGTATAAGGAAATATTTGTATAGTTTCTTTTTTGTTATATGTACATTGATTGTGGAAAATGATAAGTGTACTTTTTTTCTTTTTAACAAAAATCACTTAATCTTTTATATCAGTAGTCGAGTCTTATATTTTTTAAACCAAAAAAACTATTATTTTACATATGTTTTATTTCTTTTTATATATTTTTAATTTAATTACTTTAATGTTGACATTTTAAAATTAATAATGATTGAAAAAGTATTTAATTGTGTTCAAATTATAAAATAGTATAAAAATTCCGTATTCTTAATAAAAAAAAATATTAAAAAGAGTCATCCAAATACGACGCCTAGAAATATGTGTATAGGGAAATATTTATATAGTTTCTTTTTAATCACACAAATCTAGGCGTCACATTTGGATGATCCTATATAATAAAATTAGTAACAGTTCATCCGCTTTGAACGTTTAATTCAGTGGTGGAAATTTCAACTATACTTTTTGTTATTTTCTGTTATCAATCTATATTCAAAGATTTTGATTGTTATGATCAATTAAACTTATTATGCCTGTTTTTAATTATTTTTCTGAAATTTAATATCCAATCTATGGTAAATTAACTTTATAACTGGTAAAAAATAACTTTTTAATTAAAACTGATATATATTTTGAGATTTGTCTTTTTAATTTTGTCAAATATTTTATCGTTATATATTTTGTTCAATTTTCTATTATATAGAAAGAGATCCTTATGTGAATTTTCTTCCATCTACAGATTGATCTAAATAAGATTGAAAGATGTATCTTTGAGTCTAATTTGGGTCACCCTATGAAATTAATTTCAAGCTTTATCACAAATGAATTTTCATCTCCAACACCAAAATATGTTATAAAGTGTTCAACAATCACTTACTGTTCATTTTGTTGTTTATAACAATAAGGCTCTGACGATGATGGCATTACCATCGAAATGCACATTAGCCAATTATTGTTATAAACAACAAAGTGAACAGTAAGTGATTATTGAACACTTGATAAACAGATTGTTGTATCAGGAGTGAAAATTTTTTTTGTGTTAAAGTGAATTCGCCGCAGTTCTAAAACAAGCTGTACATTTTATGTTTTGGTAAATTTATGATCAAAAAAAATAATCCTTTTTTAAATATTTCTTGTGAAGGTATTTTTAAGCGTGATAATATTTTAAATTGAATCCATATCGAAAATTCTATTTAACCCAAAAAAACTTCTTTATATATATATATATATATATATATATATATATATATATATATATATATATATATATACACACACACACACATGTGTATATATACGTATATATAAAGGTATGATAAAAAATGTTTTTCTAAGTTAAATAGAACTTTCGATAAGCATTCAATTTAAATTTTTATCGCGCTTAAAAAACCACTGAATATAACTGTATTTGATTTTTATTTTATTAAAAAAAGAAATATAGACAGTAAAAGAATTTTTCCTAAATTTATAAACGACTTATAAATAATATCAATCTATAACATTCTATGTTGTAAATTTCTTTGATTTATTTTTTTCGATCTTCCTCTCTTTCTCACTTTTTATGGTATTAATACAATGATAAATTTTGGATAATTTATAAATTTTATCCAACTTATAAAACACCTTTATATATATTTATATACGAGGTCGTTTGATAAGTCCGTGTAAATTCCGAAAGATGGCACCACTGGTGCATATCGAGGTTATTTTTAATTAGTAGCACCTCTTGGAAGAACACACATCAAGTTTCAGCCATATCGGTCTATTCCTTTGTGTTTGACAATCGTTGGAATCAAGGAAATCGAGTGATTGTCAAATAATGGACGAAAAAGAATTTCGCGTGTTGATTAAACACTACTTCATTAAAGGCAAAACGCCTCAGGAGACTAAACAGAAGCTCGATAAACATTATGGTGACTCTGCACCTTCGATTAGTGCGGTTTATAAGTGGTTTCAAAATTTTCGGAGTGGCCATATGAGCACAAGAGACGCTGAACGTTCTGGACGCCCTGTTGAGGTCACCACTCCAGAAATCATTGATAAAATCCATGATATGGTGATGGATGACAGAAGAGTGAAAGTGCGTGAGATTACTAGTGCTGTAGGCATCTCGTGTGAACGGGTACATAATATTTTGCACCAACATTTGGACATGAAAAAGCTATCCGCCAGGTGGGTGCCGCGATTGCTTACGATCGACCAAAAATGAGGTCGTGTGAAGTGTTGCAAGAACGGTTTGCAGCTGTTTCAACGAAATCCGCAGGACTTTAAGCGTCGTTTCATCACTGTAGATGAAACATGGATACATCACTACACTCCTGAGACCAAAGAGCAGTCTAAACAATGGGTTATCAAGGGGGAATCTGCTCCGAAAAAGGCGAAGACAATTCCTTCGGCCGGGAAGGTTATGGCGACTGTCTTTTGGGATTCGCGAGGAATAATCTTTATTGACTATTTGGAAAAGGGTAAAACTATTACAGGTGCATATTATTCATTGTTATTGGATCGTTTGAAAACCGAGTTGCAAGAAAAACGTCCCCGATTAGCCCACAAAAAAGTCCTCTTTCATCACGACAACGCACCAGCTCACACCTCAGCAGTTGTGGCCGCAAAACTAATGGAAATAGGGTTCCAAATCGTTTCACATCCCCCCTATTCTCCAGACTTGGCTCCATCGGACTATTATTTGTTCCCTAATATGAAGAAATGGCTCGCGGGAAAAAGATTTTATTCGAACGAGGAGGTGATTGCAGTAACGAATGACTATTTTACAGACTTGGACAAATCCTATTATTCGGAAGGGATCAACAAACTAGAGCAGCGTTGGATGAAGTGTATAAGCCTAAAAGGAGACTATGTTGAAAAATAAAAACGATTTATTCAAAAAAATTAAGCAGTTTTTATTTTTACACGGACTTATCAAACAACCCTCGTACATGAGTGTATGAATGTATATATAAAAGTATGATAGAGGAAAATTTTTAGGTAAGATAGAACTTTCGATAGAGATACAATTTAAAGTTTTATCACGGTTTATAAAAAAATCACCTATAGTTCAATAGAATAATTTCTTAAAGTTATTTTTCCTTTCTAGATACAACTACTTCGAAATGCAACTCTTTCCATTTTCGTATTAACACATATAGATATCATTGTTATTCTATATGTTCACGGTTTTCAAACCAAATACAAATAATAAAAACTAGCTAAACGTTACAGATGACATCAAAGAATTATATTCTAGATGTTAATTGATATGCACGACTGAACTGCATTGAACGATTACTAGACATGCGACGTATGTTCAACCAATGTTGTGTGTTTAATTCATATCAACGTACAAAGCGTACCACTAACGAATGCATTTATTAAATTGATCGCTTTTTTTGAACTTGAACGACGTTTATGTACGTGCATGTGCGTGTCAATAAACGAACATGTGCGTGAATGTTCGTGTTTGTGCGTGTGAACATATACGTCTCCCTATATAAAATTGTTCCACAATTACTTCATTTTTGATTACTCTATATATCATAGATAGGTAGACTTTTATATGTCCTAAAATTACGCCTTTATATATATATATATATATATATATATATATGCATATATATATATATATATATATATATATATATATATGCATATATATAATATGTATATTGTCAAGAGTCCATACAATTTCGTCGTTTTATTACTTGTTTTTATTTCATTTTTATTCTTCTACGGGTGTAGAATATACATTTTGAACGACTACGTAGTTCGTTTCGAACTATTCAAATATATTGGTAACTGTATTTGTATGTTTATTTGTAAAGTTTCGCCAATTTGCATGAAAAATAGATATATTTGATTTTTATATCTGGAAATATAGCACTTGATGTTTATATTCGCAGATAATTATTGGCGAGATTATTTTTAACTGTTATGTCATTTATTGAATATTAAATAACATGAATTTCAAATGCGATAAAAATTCACACACACAAACAACACATACATACATACATACATACATACATACATATGTGTATATATATATATATATAATTAAATATATATGTGTGTATATATAAATTAAATATTTAATATAAAAACTATGCATTTATTCGATAAAATTTAATAGATTTAACCCTCATCGGTCGTATGTCACCTCTGACGTGACATTACAACTTTTCTTTATCAGTCGTATGTCACTTGCGAGGTGACAAGACTGAACAAGTAACAACGTCTTCATTGCTGAATGTACACATTGTATGTTTTTATAATTTAATTCTTATTCGATAGCAGATAATACGTTCTGTCATATTTCAACAATTATTTTACTTATATTATAATATTTTATTTTTCCAAAAATGAATAAAAAAAACTATAGCAATATGGAAAGTAACAGCGATAGTTGTAGTGAAATATGTGAAAATTTTGAATATTCGGCAAGTGATTTGAATTCTTGTGATGAAGGAGACAGTGATACAAGTGTTGTATTTCAGTCAAAGAAAAAAAATTGATCCCTAGTCAATATTCAAAAGAAGAAGAAAGCGAAGTGATAAGAGAAATTGTTCCTGATTGTGATGAAGATTGAATTGAAATCGACAGTGATTACGAAGACATTTAAAGTATAAATATTTAAAGTGTATATATAAATATTTTTATGCACAAAATTATCTTTTTATATTAAATAATCTTAGTTACTCTTCTCTTACAATAAGCACTCGAATATATCTCCGACCTAGCGGAAAGTTAATTACAAAATACTAACGTCCGATAAGGGTTAATAGATTTAATATATTATTATTTGTTTTGGAACTGTGGTTGATTCACTTTAACACAAATGAATTTTTATCCCCAACACCAATGGTTATAAAATGTCCAATAATCACTTATTGTTTATAATAATGCCAGCTGGTGCGCATTTCGATAGCAATGCCATCATCATCAGAGCCTTTTTGTTAAAATCGAGACTAATTGTTTGACTTATTTATATATACTAATTTGTGTTTTTGTATCTATATTCAATCCATCTCTAACTGGAGATTGACTCTTTCTTTTTGTTTCGTCATATGACCCTCAAATGTAGTATGTATCTGTTTGCTTGTCTGATCTGAGAAATTTACCTGTTCATCCCTCAATTGTATGGTATTTAATTTTGTGGTTATCACAGTGGTAGAAAGCTTTAATATCGTTGTTTATATAAAAGTGTTTTAGGATTGATAGAACTTTCGATAGGGATTCAATTTATTTTTCTACCACCTTTAAAAAACATCCATATTATTATTTTGTGGATTTTCTTTCCCTTTCTTATCGCATTTTACTACTCAGTTTAATATTTATTTTTCTTTTCAGTGAACTGATGAGGAACCCATTTATCCAGCTTCTTGACTCCTCTATATACCTGCAAGTACAAATTAGCAAGAATCGGACTCCACCAATGAACCCAGCTTGTCGTTGTCGATGACTGGCTGATCTTAGGCGTTCGCGGAGTGAATTTCCTTCAAGTTCCATATTCTTTGGTCGAATTTTTAAAATCATTGGTATGTAATTTGTTCACTTATTGTTCTTTTCAATTACTGCTATTATTTTAAATTCTCTCTTGATATTTCTGATTATCTCCGCTACATTATGACCAGGTTTATATAAATAAAAAAAATGTACGTTCTTAACTAATTTCCATATTTGTATAATTATTTTATTTTTAAATCTCATGTTGATGAATATTAACGTTATTTGATTGACAGGAAACTGTCAATTGATTTCATAAATTCAACAAGTCATTAGTCTGAAAAATTTTATACATGTTTTGTATTCTATATATTTTAGATCTAATCTTTGATTGTCTATTAAAATACAAATTTCGTTTATTTTTAACAAAAAAATAAAAAAAAACAATCGTAAATGATGATGAAATATTTTATATACGAATATTTCTTTAATAGATGATGAAAGTAATTTGAAATTTCATTAAAAAATACTACCAAAAAAATCGTACACACAATTTTTATAGTCACTCAATAAAAAATAAACTCACTATGCCGGCTTATAAAATTTATTCTCAATTTGATAAGATAGACGGTCACAATGATAGATTTAATTAGTTATTCTACGTACGGCTTATTCTTTCTACGCTTGTAGTTTACTCATCATAAAATTTTATAGAACTCTGAAAAGGTTTTATATTTTCTGTTGTAGTATAGTGAAATTAACAGTTTTTTCTATTTTATTTCCACGCTATTATTCAGTTACGAAACTGGAATTAATGCTATTCTTTTATTAGTCTAGTTTATTGCGATTTTAAAATTCAATTCTTTAGTAATTTTTCTTAGATATTTTATGATGTCGTGTCATTTATTTTTTTAATATTCAAATACAATTATTATATGGAGATATACTGAAAATGTACATTTTTTTAACAAAAAAAACATGATAATTCAAGCACATAAATACGTAAAAAATTTAGATTTTATTTTGTATTTATTGTTTAATAATGTTTTTCGAGTTAACGTTTGAACGAGAACAATAAATAAATATATGAAATGTATTTATTCCATTAAAATGAAATGAAAATGTCAGTTTTTATTTTACAGTTTAGGAAACTAATTAAATAGTTGTGTCAGTATTTAATACACCTGGGTCTGTTTTTATGCGGTAGATACGTTCCGAAAAAAAACGCATTAAAAAAATCTCACAAAGACTTAACTTCCATTGAAACATTAGGGATGCGTTCCTTAATTTTTAAAAACCGCATAAAACCAAAGCAACAAAGTGAAATTACTCTAAAATTTGCATAAAAAATTCAGAAAATAAAGAATATCTAAAAAAAATTTCAAATATCTGAATAAAATTGATACAAAACATACCTTTTTACTTTATTTTTTTATTAACTATTTAATTTCATTCGCAGCAATATGTACATATGTGTAATTTATTTTACATTTTTTCATACATATTTGAAAATATGCGGGTTGGTTTGTGAAATACTGGTGTAAAATCAGATTTGTCACTAGAAGAAACACAAACAGAATTAGCGCCGACTTCTGTTTCGTTCTGTGTTAATTTTTCTGGTGACAATGTAAGAATCGGTGATTAAACTTTGAGACGATGATTTTACTAATTGTTTATGAAGCTCGCGATATTCAGACATATAATTATTTAGCTGTCATTAGAATTTAAAAGCTCATTCAGAATTCGTGTTATTAACAAGAAAATGATTTTTCATTTGATTACAAAGTTGAAGACCTTCTTAGGTTCTACTTCTATTTCATTATCTTTTTCTAAATCTTCTACGCTATCTAAACTTATTGCAATAATATCATTGTCACTTAAGGCATTAACCATCCTTTGCTAGCCGAAATCCTTATCAGTTTGAGAAGCGATAGTAAATGGCTGTGATTCCTTCATTTGTTCATAAAACTGAAGAGCTTTTCGTTGAATTAAATAATCGCTTAAAGGAATTCTCAAAAAAAATTGCATAAAAAGATATTAAGAAAAAATATGAACCGCATAACTTCAAAATCGCATTAAAATAATCCGCACAAAAACCGACCCAGCTGTATTTATCTTCTATATAATATTGAAAATGAACTGTAAATCTCTAATAGATAATTTTCAATGAAACAATCATTAAATATTATTTTTAAAATATATAGATAGTAAAATTAATCTTTAAAGATTATACCCTAATCAATTTCCTTATATTGTCGTTATCCTCATTAAACACATTAAATATATATATATATATATATATATATATATATATATATATATATATATATACAAACATATAATGTAATATAGGAAAGCAAACTTTACTGATATTTATGAAACATTAAAATAAACGATGTTGACAATATAAATAATTGTTTTATTAAAAATGTTTAACGTCAGAGAATGCAAATTAAGTTCAATACAGTTTCCCCAAACCAAATGACCAGTGACTTTTTTAATTAAAGCAAACGCGCCAATGTACGATGTTATAGGTCAACTATCAATTTTTGTAATATACAGTACATCGACGTAAATTCTAAATGTATAAAACATATCACGAATTTTATACAGATTAGCCGATTAAATTATGTCGATACTTCACTTTTATGTTCATTATATCATTGATATTCGAATAAAATGTATAGATAAGGGTCGAATTTTCAATAGTATGTTATATTTTCAATAAAGTCTGTTATATTGAGTTCAAAAATTTTAAAGGGTTAAATATACATTTATTTTTCGAATCGACGAAAATGACACTTTATTTTTTATAGAAGATAACTTAGATAATTTGTTGATACATTTTTAAATATACAAATTTTTGTGTATTGAATTTTAACCCTTATCGGTCATATGTCACCTCTGACGTGACATTACAACTTTGCTCTATCAGTCGTATGTCACGTGCGAGGTGACAAGACTGAACAAGTAACGTCCTTATTTCTGAATGTACATACTGTATGTTTTTACAGTTGAATTCTTACTCGATAGCAGACAACATGTCCTGTCATATTTCAACAATTATTTTACTTATATTATAATTTTTTATTCCTTTAAAAATGAATAAAGAAAACTATAGCAATATGGAAAATAACGGTGATAGTTGTAGTGAAATATGTGAAAATTTTGAATATTCGGCAAGTGATTTTAATTACTGTGATACAAGTGTTATATTTCAGTCAAGGAAAAAAATTGATCCCTATTCAATATTCAAGTGAAGAAGAAAACGAAGTGGAAAGAGAAATTGTTCCTGATTGTGATGAAGATTGGATTGAAATCGACAGTGATTACGAATACATTTAAAGTGTAAATATAAATATTTTTATGCACAAAACTATCTTTTTATATCAAGTAACTTAGTTACTCTTCTCTTACAATAAGCACTCAAATATATCTCCGACCTAGCGGAAAGTGAAGTACAAAATGCTAACGTCCGATAAGGGTTAATATAAAAGCTGATTAGAAGTTAATAAAAAAATATTGTCATTTCCGTACACGAAAAACGTTACTGGAAAATTGAAAATGTGCGAACAATATCTACCATATAAATACTTTAATAACTCAGTAATTGTACCGATAAACAAAACATGTACATAAATAAAGATAAACGTAATTATAGTTTGTAAAATTTTATGCGCTCGGCAATAAATTACCGGCCATAATTTTTGAATATAGCGCGTGACCAAATTTGCGGTATTATGAAAAATTGTAATTTTGTGTCGTATTTGTTTCTAATGATAATTTAAAAACAGTACGTCGACGTTTTGTTCATTTACTTTTAGACTTTTTCCAGTTAGTTGACTGTGTTCGTAAATTTGTGAAACCATCTGTGTTGAACTCTGCATCGCTTTTGGTAACAGCTGAATCGTATAATCAACCGATGCAACCATCGTATACATTTTGCCATGCGACCAGTAAACTCTGCTACGTTTTCTTCTTGATTCCAGTTCTATTATTTTTTTTATTACCGTTACATAAAGCTTAATGTCATTATTGAACACAAGATTTTTTCGTTTTGTATCGTTCGATTTAAACAATTGTCGCAAATTTATTCTCCAATCAAAATAATTTTTACTTAGATTTTCTAAATAAGTATAGAGTGTTTTTTTTTAAACCTGATAGAACTTTAAATTGAATCTAACCTAAAAAAAATCCTTTATCATACCTTTATATATACATACACATACATGAATATATATAAAGGATTTTTTAGATTAGATACAACTTTCGATAGGAATTCAATTTAAGTTCTATCATGCTTAAAAAAACATTATATGGATTAAAAGTTTCCTATTATACCGAGTAGTAAGTAAATTAAAAGAAAGCACTTAAACTAAACTGAATGTCGTAAGAGAACTTTTAAAATATTTTAAATGAATAGAATTAGGAATAATACAAACAGATAGAGTATGAGGGTAGAAAAAACAATTATAGATGAAATAAAACAATGACAGATGGTGTAGAAAGGACAGATACAACGAATTACAGATGAGAAACTTTGGAAATAAGTGGTGGGATAGAATTAAGTTGCAAAGAGAAAAGTGCCACCATTAAAAGACTGTAGTAATGGGATTTATGAAGAGCTATGAATGCACATAATCTACAAAAAAGAATATGGAAAAATAAATCTGAATGGAATTAAGACATCGGAAAATATCAAACATTTGTACGTAGATAATTCAATTTTTGAATTTAATTGAATTTGTGTTTAATAATATTTCGGAATTGTCGTTAAATAAAAATTAAATATAAAAATCAATCATTCTTATATTTAAAAAATATATCTGTTAAATAATACCTCGTGGATCTTTATGGAAATTTAAAATATATTTTTCATTAATATGTTAAAAAGTATATGGTCATCCAAATGTGACGCCTAGATTTGTGTTTTATTAAAAAGAAACATGTGTATAGAGTGGTGCATAAGGAAACATGTGTATAGTTTCTTTTGTTTCTTTTTAATAAAACACAAATCTAGGTCTCGCATCTGGATGACTATGTACATTAAGAAGGAATAATATTTTTCACAAATTGCTTAAAAACAGGCAAGGAAAATTAGCATATTAAACTTAATAAATCAATATGACACAAGAGAGTATACAAAGAGATTTTTAGATAAAAAATAATAAATGATCGCGCGTTGCGGGATATCATCCTAATGTAGATTTGGTTATTTTCTGATAATTGGAAAGTAAAATATGTACAATTTTGAATCGGTAGTGGTAATTAGTCACAAATGTCTATATGTAAATAATTCTATTTTTGAATATTTTATATTCATCGACAATTTGATTAACTGTCGAATGCTAATCGGTATTAAAATCTCATCGTAATTATCATCGACCTGCTCGGCAAGCTTTTGAAATATTTAATCGTCCGCACGTATCTCAAACGTAAACGTTTCTGTGTGAACAGAGAAAAATATACACTCGTATGTCCAACTATCGTCGATCACATCACGCGTCGACCATTTTCGAACCGCTGACAATTAATTAAATCAAATGACACAAATAAATTATTTACCGAACACGATAATTTGTCATTTCGTATCTTACTGAAATCTATAATTCATCTGTCGTTTCTACATAGCGTACGAATTTTTAGTTCGGAGCTATTTGTATTAGAGCAATAAATAATTGAAGATAATGCACGGTATAAAAGTAAGCGCGCAGCTTTGCATGTCCTCACGCACTCCGCACACATAATCACAGAAAAATACACAAGAATAGGGGATGGGGGTGCACGCACGCGATCGAACTCGTTCGAGCACACGCTCCGTACGCACACGCAACACATATTAATGCACGTGCATGCGCTTAAACAATTACAACGCTGGAACGATTATTGTAATAAACGCGTCAAAAACGGTTCAAGTAGAATAACATAAATGGATTATGTGAATTGTGAACTCGATATTGTCGGGGCGCAATGAATATTCATTACAAAAATCGAGATCAGTCGACTCTCTTTTCGTTTCACTTCTTTTCATTTACATCAACTCACACACACACACACACACACAAAAGTCCTTTCTCTCTCGAATCAAACAATGAACCCTATTAACCTGTATCTTAAGATAACGCTATACATTTTTTTTCCGAAAAACTATAAATTATTCATAAATTGTTATTAATTCAAATTCGCATCGCAGCCGTTCGTCGTCGTGCGTACAAAAGTCAAAAATGTTAATGCAAATATTTCTTTTTTGTCTTATAAATAATTATAACCGTGCGTTCAATGCACAAAGCGTCGTTCTTGTCCGTCGCTTTTTGTTCGTTACGAACGGGTAATTCAAAGAAACGTTTTTGATCCACGAAAATGTTGAAATTTTAATGAAAGAAGATAAATGCTACGTTTAATGCATTGTTTATTGAAATTAATTGTGGCTATTTTACAGCTAGTAACATCACTCGATCTATGGAAATGTATTTTTTTCAAAATTAAAACAAATTGGTCGATCAGCAATGAAAAAGTCATATATTAATAAATAAGAGAGTCGGTCGTTTGATAAGTATGGTAAATTTATTTATTGTTTAATTTAATTAATTAATTAATTTGATTAAATTTTTCAATTTAGTTTTTCTTACTTTTTTATCAAACGACCCTCGTATATTAATTTAATTTTATTGTTACAATTATATTATATAAAATTATAATTAATAAATTTATATTTTTTGATCACTAAAATTCGTTTAGTATAGAAAATAGTTCTTAGTTATCTCGTTGAATTATTTTCATTTCAAAAGTTTCACTTGAAAATTTAATTAGATAAAATCTCTGATACATAGATAAGAATATTTCTCAATAATTAGCTTGAAGTTGTCATTGGATTAGTTTTTTTAATGAATCATCATCAAAATAGTAACTGAAATTATCAGTAAATGGTTATTGATTAAATTTCACTTATTTATGTATATATATATATACGTTTTTAAATATTCTATTAACTATAAAAACCACAATGAGCTTTGAAGAGAATACAATGATTTATACAAGGTGTTCAAATTTGGGGTTAGGAAGTAATTTATCAATAAAATACAGTTTTTGAAAGAAAAGTTTATGTTTATTGATTCCAATGTAAAGTAGAAACAGGGAAATTATAAATAAAATACAATTTTATCCAAACGACTTCCTCTGCCATGTCAGAAGATGTTCAATCTTTTGTCGAAATTTTAAAGCTCACTTCGCAATAAATGAGGTTTTAATTCAGCTATAACTGCACGAATTTCATCCTTTAATTGTTGAATTGTTAGACTGTTAGCATAAAATTTATCTTTGAAATGACCCTATAAAAAAATCTAATGGTGTTAAATCACAAGATCTTGACGACCAATTAGCATCACCATTACGAGAAATTAAACGTCCATTGAATTTAGTTGTGAGTAAATTAATTGTCGCACAAGTTGTATGGCTTGTTGCACCATCCTGTTGAAACCACATATCACTGATATCGATATCTTCAAGTTCCGGCCACAAAAATCTGTTATCATGCTTTGATAACGTTTCAAATTAATTGTAACACAAACAACTTGTTCATTTTCAAAGAAGTATGGACCAATGATACCCCCAACCCATAAACTACACCAAACAGTGACTTTTTAAGAATGAAATTAATTGTATGAGGGCCGTTTGATAAGTCCGTGTAATTTCCGAAAGATGGCACCACTGGTGCATATCGAGGTTATTTTTAATTAGTAGCACCTCTTGGAAGAACACACATCAAGTTTCAGCCATATCGGTCTATTCCTTTGTGTTTGACAATCGTTGGAATCAAGGAAATCGAGTGATTGTCAAATAATGGACGAAAAAGAATTTCGCGTGTTGATTAAACACTACTTCATTAAAGGCAAAACGCCTCAGGAGACTAAACAGAAGCTCGATAAACATTATGGTGACTCTGCACCTTCGATTAGTGCGGTTTATAAGTGGTTTCAAAATTTTCGGAGTGGCCATATGAGCACAAGAGACGCTGAACGTTCTGGACGCCCTGTTGAGGTCACCACTCCAGAAATCATTGATAAAATCCATGATATGGTGATGGATGACAGAAGAGTGAAAGTGCGTGAGATTACTAGTGCTATAGGCATCTCGTGTGAACGGGTACATAATATTTTGCACCGACATTTGGACATGAAAAAGCTATCCGCCAAGTGGGTGCCGCGATTGTTTACGATCGACCAAAAACGAGGTCGTGTGAAGTGTTGCAAGAACGGTTTGCAGCTGTTTCAGCGAAATCCGCAGGACTTTAAGCGTCGTTTCATCACTGTATATGAAACATGGATACATCACTACAGTCCTGAGACCAAAGAGCAGTCTAAACAATGGGTTATCAAGGGGGAATCTGCTCCGAAAAAGGCGAAGACAATTCCTTCGGCCGGGAAGGTTATGGCGACTGTCTTTTGGGATTCGCAAGGAATAATCTTTATCGACTATTTGGAAAAGGGTAAAACCATTACAGGTGCATATTATTCATTGTTATTGGATCGTTTGAAAACCGAGTTGCAAGAAAAACGTCCCCGATTAGCCCACAAAAAAGTCCTCTTTCATCACGACAACGAACCAGCTCACACCTCAGCAGTTGTGGCCGCAAAACTAATGGAAATAGGGTTCCAAATCGTTTCACATCCCCCCTATTCTCCAGACTTGGCTCCATCGGACTATTATTTATTCCCTAATATGAAGAAATGGCTCGCGGGAAAAAGATTTTATTCGAACGAGGAGGTGATTGCAGTAACGAATGACTATTTTACAGACTTGGACAAATCCTATTATTCGGAATCAACAAACTAGAGCAGCGTTGGATGAAGTGTATAAGCCTAAAAGGAGACTATGTTGAAAAATAAAAACGATTTATTCAAAAAAATGAAGCAGTTTTTATTTTTACACGGACTTATCAAACAACCCCTCGTAATTGTTGTTGAACAATTTTCGAATTTTGACTTTCCCATATGCAAAAATTTTATTTGTTTACATAACCATTTAACTGGAAATGCGATTCATCACTGAAGATGATTTTGTTAAAAAAATTAGCATTTTCTGCTTTTTTTTCTTGATACCAATTAACAAACATACGATGGCTTCAGTTCTCGTATTAGCTGGACTTTATATGCATGAAGATGCAAATCTTTTCGTAAAATTTTATGCAGAGTGATTCTTGTGATGTTTAATTGCTGTGAACGTCGACGAATCGATGTTTGATGGTGTTCTGCAACACTTTCACGTACAGCAACGATATTTTTATCTGAACGACCACTGCGAGTATATGTCTTTGATCTGTGGTCTCCAACAGTACCAAATTGTTGAAATTTCGCGATTCCATTACGAATAGCTGGCTCCGAATTTGATGAAAAGAAAAAGATACACGAATTTTACGCATTCACGTTGTAACATTTTCACCATTTTTAAAGTGAATTTTTATTATTAAAATGCGTTGTTCAAGCGTATAGTGTTCCATCATTAAAATTTCACAAGTTTTTAATAAGCAAATGTTAACACGTTCGCGGACAGTAAAAATTTCAGTGAGCTGCAAAAATAGACAAGCGATTTTTTTTAAATTAACCCGTTCGCTATCAGGGCTTCAAGAGAAAAACCGCCACCGCAGCCCAGACGTTTTATTATTTAAATATGATACCAAATTGTCATTAATTTTTGTGCGATGTATTTATAACGTTCTAAATGAGTGAAACTAGCAATTTTACAAATCGACACACATATGTTTTGAAATATTTGTTTATACATAGCCCAATTAGTAGTTCTGTAGTTGTTTTATAGATTTCACAGACATACATAGTAGACTTCGCAGGCATACATTAACCGTTTTTTTAAAAAAAGTAGAATAACTCCATTTTTTAAAAAAATGAGTTAATAACAGTTTTAGATCGACATAGATGTACTCTTTTTATATTTATAATAACACAGTCAAGGGTGTACGATATACTCATAAATATTTCAAAATAAATTTTCTGTATAGTTTTATCATAAGAATATTATATTAGAAAGTGGTAGAAGTCCATTTATAATACAATGAGATATTTAAAAATTATTAATATAACAAAAATTCAAATTTGTTTTGAAAAATTTTCGGAAATTTTTTTTTGGAAAATTTGTAAATAAACAATAATTGTTTATTTATAAATTTTTATATAATACAACTAAAAATATTCCAAAGTCAATTTTTCCTAATTCAAACGCAAACCTTTAAATATTATATCTCAATGTATAAATAAATTTATTATGTATAAATAAATTATTGCACTATCAAAAACAAACGGCTCAATTTATTATTAATAAACGTGGTATAAATCCATTTAAAATTAAATGTATATACATAATGTTATAAAAATAAAATACACTATATACTGTTGTATATTGGCATACGTGCCAATAACCTCAATTTCGCACTATATACTGAATATTGGCATACATGCCAATTACCTTTCGTGTTGTTTGATAAATTTTTAAATACCACGTGGATTTAATTTACTGTTATTTGTATGATTATTTAGTTATTTTTACATAATAAAATTTAATAAGTTTATAAACATAGTTTTAAAACATAACCCGAATTTATTAACGTTTGCCAATATTTTTTAATTCATTCAAACATATTCGTATATATACATATTCGTGACACCCAGATCTTATACAAAAAATGTAATTATCGGCAGACCAATAACATCCTGTATCTATTTTATTGTTTTTAACATAATTCATCTGTTTACGGCACGATTTGGTACAAACAATTATCATAAACTGATAATGATCATCCGTCACACATTTGTGACGCTGGGCTGAGGTAAGAAAATCGGGTCGTCACATGTGTGTGACGCTGGTAGCGAACGAGTTAATTGTGATATCCGAAATACGATTAGACACGTTTTGTAACAGTGGTCAGAATGTTACATTTTAACCCTTTGCACTCCGTTGTCGATGCTGCGGCGATATCTAAAAGAAACATTGTTTTTTTAATTTAAATATTTTATATATTTAATTTAAATATTCTTTAGTTTTTTGGAGGCCTATACTGTTAGTTTGTATCTAATTGTGTTAAAATTATTATCTTTTTTTTATATTTACCCTCAAAATGGAAATTGACTCATAGTAAAAATGAAAATGACTAAAAAGTAAAAATGACTCGGAGTTGCTGATAGGTCATATTAAAAATTGTTCGGAGTGCAAAATGTTAATATTTATATACAATTATTAAAAAATTGAAATTATATTAAAAAAAAACGGTTATATAAAATTAAAAAGAATAAATAATTGGCTTTAAATTTTGAATGCTTATAGTATTCATGTCATTCTGCATCACAATGAAAATGAATGCTCAATCGTGTTAATAATGACAGTTCAATATTTGACATTTCATCAAATAATTGCCAACTTACAATACTTTCAACTTCAAATGTCACCTTTTATCATAATTCCCATGCTATATGTTAAAAATGTTTTTTTCGGGTAAAAGTTTATAGTTTATAGATAATCAGAATATTATGTTGAATTTTCCTTATTTTACATTTATTGTATTGTAAATTCTATTAAAATTTTATTTGTATCTATCTATCTATCTATATATATATATATATATATATATATATATATATATAGATAGATAGATAGATAGATAGATAGATAGATAGATTTATAGATAGATAGATAGATAATAGATAGATAATAGAAGATAGCGAGATAGATTTTTAGATAGATAGTTGATAATAGATAGATAGATTTCCTAGATTAGATAGATAGATAGATAGACAGATAGATAGATAGACCGATAGATAGATAGATAGATAGATGATAGATTCTTATAGATGATAGATAGATTAATAATAGATAGATAGATATAAACCAGATAGATCCCATATAGATAGATAGATACGGATAGATATAGATATAGATAGATATAGATAGATATATATATATATAGATATATAGATAGATATAGATAGATAGATAGATAGATATTTAGATAGATAGATAGATATTAGATATATGCCATAGATAGATAGATAGATAGATTGATTTGATAGATTTTTTAGATAGATAGATAGATAGATAGATAGATAGATAGATTTGATATGATAGATAGATTAGATAGATAGATATTAGATATAGATAGATAGATAATAGATATAGATAGATAGATAGATACATAGTTTAGAAAGATAGATAGATAGATATAGACGATAGATATAGATTAGATATAGATATAGATATAGATAGATAGATAGATAGATAGATAGATAGATAGATAGATAGATAGATAGATAGGGTCTCCTAAATGTGACTAAAGGTTAATAAATGACACTAAGCAAGTAAATGAATATCTAAATCCTTCAGTCTCATTTGGTCCATCCTATATGTATATATATATATATATATATATATATATATATATATATACAATATTTGATTTCATCATCATGGAAAATATTTTAATTTTCATTTTGTTGTCTTTTCTCTTTCAATTTTCTTATTTATTTGTTTTTGCTGAAGTCTGGTATGACATTTTTTGTATTTTAAACATTACTAATTCAAATGTTCTAAGAAAAAAAATTCAATATCTTTTTCTATCTTTTATTATTATTATTGCTTTAAAAGTACGACTAAAAAATAATTGTGATTAATTTTACTTATTTTCTAATTTGATTAATAATTAGTTTATATAAAAATTTTGCTATTTAGTAAATCATATAAATGATTTTCTATTGTTCGTTTACTGAATATTCGTAAAAAATATATGATTATTTTAATAAGCACATAAAGATATCTCATTTGTGACAATCTGCTTAGATGTAATATCAATAATTTGATGTGCTCCCATATAAGTTTATTCATCTATCTCAATGTTACACATTGAAATTTTTCTCGAGAAAATAAAACCAATTACTTGTATTTGTTGTTTTGGAACTGTGACTGATTCACTTTACACAAATGAATTTTAACCCCAACACCACAATAATTTAAAGTATTCAATAAATGAAAATGTTTAATAAATGAAAATTTAAAGTGTTCAAAAAATGAAAAGCCTCTGACGATGATGGCGTCGCCATCGAAATGCATCAGCCGATATAATTATAGATTATATAATTATAAATAATAAGTGATTATTGAACACTTTAAATTATTGTGGTGTTGGGATTAAAATTCATTTGTCAATTACTTGTGTGTTAAATATATTTGATTTAGAACGTTTTATTAATTTTTATGAAAATAAATCACTCATCTTTAACTACATTAGAATATTATATATATATATATATATATATATATATATATATATATATATATATATATATATTAATAATTATTGACTAAATAATTTAATTTCACTATAAATCATTTTTAATTTAAAAAAATTAAGAGCATTTCAAGTTATAGACTTTTTAGAAATCATAGGTTAGATTAATCGTCAGATTTAGATTTTTTAACGAAAAGTAATGTACGTCACTTATTGAGAATTAATTATAAGAAGCACTTAATATCATATAACAAAAAATTAATGAACATCACATTATATATATATATATATATTTGAAACAAACACGATACTAGTAACTACGAATATTTTTCATTTACGACGATTTTTAATGAAAAAGTCTCAAAAAACATTTAGCAAAAAAATCGAATCTTATATAGGATAGAATATCTTTTGTTGGAGAGCCAAGCGGATGTTTCTAAAAACAAATATTCAGTTCAATTCGTTTTTATTCGTATCGAGCGTTCTTGTGATAGCGGACTGGCAATCCAACCACACTATAAAAAACCCTCCGCCATTGATTATCCCCGAGTGTAGAGAATTTGTCCGGATGCAAAGAAGTCGTAGTTACTTTTGCCAAAAATAATACTAAAATCACAAAACTTATTGGAGCTTTAAGAGGACGACTTTGTCCTGTGACATCATTTGTATACTCTCGACGATTGGTGCGATAATACAAGGTATGTTTATAATTACGAGTGCTATTTTATAATATAGTGTTTTTTTATAAAACTGACTAATATTTCTACATGCATATAAATGTTATGAATTATTTCTTTCTTTTGAAAAAAAATTTGAGTTCACTATTATTACCATACAAAATTAAACTACAATTATTAATAATTTCATAACAATTATATGAATAGCCCGAATGAGACTGAGAGAAATAGTAAATAATAGTAATAAAATAAATATATGTCTGAACCATGCAATTTAATTTAAAAAAATATTACATAGGTGTTTTTAACCATGATGGAACTTTAAATTGAATCCCTTTCGAAAGTTCTATCTACCCTAAAAAAAACAAATATATATACACATGTGTGTGTGTGTTAGATGGTGTAATATTAAATGTCTGATTTTTATTTTATTTTTCATGTAATAATCCAACCTAATATATATAAAGGTATGATAAAAGGTTTTTTTTAAATTTTGATAGAAGATTCGATAGGAATTCAATTTAAAGTTCTGTCACCCTTAAAAAAACACGTTATATATGAAATTATATTAAAAATTAAATTTCGTTATCTGATTACAAAATGTTTATATATAATAAATAAACTAATGAAAAATAAACATTATTAATACGAAAAATATTAAACGACTTGTTTAAAAATAAACTATTATTTATATGTTTGAATAAAATATTACATTTTCCAAAAGAAACAAAAATTACTGTATATTTGATTAAACGCAATATTTTCCCCTGCACTATTCATAATTAAACTATTAATAATTCAAGCCTAAAAGTCTGTTCATTATAGAGGGAATAAAACATTTTAATCTTATATGTTTATTAAACAGAACAGTTTTAATAATTAAACGTTAAAAATGAAAACCACAAACGAAATAATTTCGTTGTACGAAGAAATGTCGACTTGTTAATAGTATTAAGAGCTTAAATAAAATGTATAAATTATACACCGCACAGCTTGACATACAACGTAAATTTTCAGTGGGAATTCACACAAGACCATTGGTAAACCTTCACGTTCTCAAAGGTGCATCTTGCGGTTTACTGTTACAAGAACAGGAATTATAACCCTGTTACACTTGAATGTACAATTTATAGTTGGAATACTGTTCTTAAAGATACTTCACGAGTCTGTGTTTTATATTATATTTGTGTACGTAATAGAAAACTTGTTTAATTAATAGTTTTAAACAAATCTTATACACACACATACATACATTAACGTGTACGTTAACAAGTATTTAAGATTATGACAACTTGGAAAGTGTTTTACGATGAAGAAGTTGTTAATTAAAATGAAATATTTCGTTATATGAAAATACGCCAAGATCGAGAAAGTTTTCAAAAAATTATTTATTTATTTTATTAATACCTTGTAAATAGCTTATATAGGCTGTTTTTTAAATGTGATAGAACTTCAAATTGAATCCCTATCGAAAGTTCTGCCTTACCTAAAAAAACCTTTTATTTATATATATACATATGTGTGTGTATGTATATATAAAAGTATGATGTGTTTTTTAGGTTATATAGAACTTTCAATAGGAATTAAATTTAAAGTTCTATCACACTTAAAAAAACATCATATGTATAAAAACGATTTAAAAGGCCTAAAAAGAAAAGAGAAGACAATACAAAGAAAAAAATTTAAAAGAAAACAAAATACCAAAAACGCAAGAGTTGTAAATTAATAATTTTACATAAGAAAAGAGACAAACAGATTTGAAAAATTATAAATCAATATTACTATTCTGTTCTTTATATAGAATGGTTCAAATGAGACTGAAAGATAGTAAAAAATAAAGGATAGTAAAGAAGAAAATGTATATCTAAATCCTTCAGTCTCATTTAGGATCATTCTGTGTAAAATAATGAATAAAATTCTAGTAAAAAAATTAAAAAAAAGAATTTGGCTATCAAGAGTCAAAGGAATAAGCAGAATTAAAATTTAATTTTAGTACAATAAGCCATCTTCAGACATTACAGAAATTGCAAGAAAGATTCATGTGGATGAAATAAAATGTTTGTGAAAATCTATACGATATGAAAATGACTTATGGTCAGAAATTGGATTTAGAATTAGGATAATACGAGTAACGTTTGAAATGATGAACAATATAATGAAGAATAAAACACCATTGATTCTGAAATCATATATCATGTGTACTACCTGTTTGTACTTATGGATTAGAAACTTAAGGGGGTATTCTAGTCTAGACGCACGAATTTTAGGTGTTTTCTCGGGCGCTATAAAAAACCAACAAATATTTTTACTATCCATTTTTTATCAGTTATTTATTGACATTTTAAGAGTATATAAAGTATTATTAAAAACAAAAAATTAAAAATAGTACAGGCTGGCAAAGTGGGGGCTCGAAAAAAAAGGTGTTTCTTGGTTGACGTGGTTCCAACCCTTCCGGTAAACTGAAACAAAAAAAATTTTGAAATTATTGAAAAAGAAGATTATAGTAGTATCTCCGTCTAGGAAAATTTAAAAAAAATTTTTTCGCAAAATGGCGGTAGTGTGAATAAACAGTTATTTTTTTGCTATATTTTTTCAATTTTCAGAATTTTTTAAAAATAGTAAAAAACAAAATTTTCAAAAAATCCTAGGCAGAGGAAATCACTGTTACATTGAGAAACTCTTTACTAAATGTTAAGTAAATCGGTCTATTACAACTTGAGATATCACGTCAATTGTGTCGAAAAAAGTAGTTTCGAGAAAAACGCATTTAAAGTTGATTCGTTCCGGTCAGACCGGATTGATTGGCGCGTCACAAAAATAGCTATAACTCCGAAAATAATTCGAATTTCGAAAAATACTCTTAAGGACATATTCTTAAAGGTCTAAACTTTGAAAATATGCAAAAAATCGATCCTTTTCGAAATTCTAGACTAGAATACCTCCTTAAGACATGAACACAGAAATGAAACAAAATCTTTTTAAAACCCAACAAAGCATGGAAAATATTATACTTGCAATTTTTAATTTTTATCAGAAAATCACCAAATGAACACGAAAATAGATTAACTGGATTTTTGTAGACATTTCAAGAAATGTCTAATTTAATAAAACAAGTAAAATCGATTAAATGATCATAAATAGGAGAGAGAGCAAGTAGAAAAAAAATAGAAAAACGAAAATCATATGTAATGGTGGTCTAGGGACAAAAATAAATCAAGGAAGAGAAATAATCCTTTAAAGATGAAGAAATTAAATTGTGAATATAGTTGAAATGAGGTGTAATTGATATCAGTTGTGCAATTAGGAATCAATAAAAAAAAATATTGGAAAAATATTTAAAAAAATCTGACATACCATGAGAATATTTCCATAAATAGGCTAATATAGGCTTTTATACTATATATATATATATATAAAAGTATATTTTTAAAAAAAATATATGAAATTTTTTAAAATTCACATTTGCAAATATTTAGAATGTTTAAATAGAATTAATGAAGTAGTATTTATAAATATTATGATAAATTGAGTGACATTAAGACATGAACACAGAAATGAAACAAAATATTTTTAAACCCAACAAAGCATGGAAAATATTATACTTGCAATTTTTAATTTTTATCAGAAAATCACCAAATGAACACGAAAATAGATTAACTGGATTTTTGTAGACATTTCAAGAAATGTCTAATTTAATAAAACAAGTAAAATCGATTAAATGATCATAAATAGGAGAGAGAGCAAGTAGAAAAAAAATAGAAAAACGAAAATCATATGTAATGGTGGTCTAGAGACAAAAATAAATCAAGGAAGAGAAATAATCCTTTAAAGATGAAGAAATTAAATTGTGAATATAGTTGAGATGAGGTGTAATTGATATCAGTTGTGCAATTAGGAATCAATAAAAAAAATATTGGAAAAATATTTAAAAAAATCTGACATACCATGAGAATGTTATCATAATAGGCTAATATAGATGCTTTTATTTAAATATATATATATATATATATATATATATATATATATATATATATAAAAGTATATTTTTAAAAAAAATATATGAAATTTTTTAAAATTCACATTTGCAAATATTTAGAATGTTTAAATAGAATTAATGAAGTAGTATTTATAAATATTATGATAAATTGAGTGACATTAATAAATTTGCTGAATAGGCATATATATATATATATATATATATATATATATATATATATATATATATATATATATGCGTTCCGAGTGTATAATTTTCGTTACGAATAAAAAAAAACATACAGCCATCCATATTTTATTCAGACAAGAATGATCAATCAACTCGATTTAATGTTGAAATTGCCGAGAAAATGTTTTAATTTCAATCTACATTATTTATCATTGTGCGGACAAATTAAAATGTTAATTATGATAATACTTCGAAGCGTGAGTATTACCAGAAATTTAGCCAGACGAGAAATATAAAAAACATCTTGGCGAACAAAAAAAAAAAAATTGTGACGAGTGTAAGGTCGGTCTATTTTGCATAATTTTCTCAAGGAATACATTTCTCGTGGGTGTTTAGAATTTTTACGAGGAGCGGCAGGCGACCGTCTTCTCATTATCTTGTTATCATATTTTGAAGGAGATGCTCGCTTTAATTTAAATATCACTTATATATATATATATATATATATATATATATATATATATATATTTGTAATGTCTGTCTGTCATTATATCGACGTTGTTCGGTTAATAGGCTTAAATTTCAGATGGATATTGGGACGGACGTGTCGTACGTGCAACTCCACGATACATCTATTGTTTAATATAATTTGCTGAATAGGCAGGAACTAATTGGTAAATTTAGTTATTTAACTTAACGGTTTGCACTAACTATATAATTTAATTGTTATTACTGCTGCAAAGTAGGAACACGATTTGTGGTTTGTCATTGGTTTGTACTACTGATTTGGTTTACGTGTATGAATGCTTGAAATTTTAATAGAAATATGTAGTCTTGTCAAGAATATAAATCATATTTAGTCGTAGGGACGTATGTACAAAAAAAAAATTTAATCGAACAAGTAAGAAATTATATATGGCCGTCCAATTGTGTTTTATTAAAGAGAAACATGTGTTTAGGGTTGAATATTGAGAAACATGTGTATGGCTCCTTTTGTTGTTTTTTTAATAAAACACAAATCTAGGCGTTACATTTGGACGGCCCTATACAATATGTTGAATTGAAATATCTTATTTTAAATCGAGATATCACACTATAACAAAGTACTCGATACTTGGAACTTAAATTTTTGAAAAATAAATCTGTTCATCTAAATTTACATACAAGTCATAAAATATCAAACATTTTTTAGAAAATATGAGACGGTTGAAATGATAAAACTGAATGATTTAGACATACATTTACTCCCTATTTTCATTTACTATCGTTGAATCTCATTCAGACTACTCTATATAAATAATTATTATTTTTACAATATTTAATCACTCGTTTGATTAGTCCAATATTTCATAAATGTTTAATAATCATGTTTTATTCATTTTAGTATGCTTATTTCAATAGCTATGTTGTCATCTTTTGACCTCACTATTATTTGTCCTAGAAACAATCTCATTTTCAAAATATCAAAAAGCACAACAGAGATTTCAAACAATTTCCAAAAATTATCAAAAAATAATTTTAATAAGCTCTCATATTTTACAAGTTCTAGGATTATATTATATAATATATGGTCATCCAAATGTGACACCTAAATTTGTGTTTTATTAAAAAGAAACATATGTATAGTTTCTTTTATTAGTTCTTTTAATAAAACGCAAATCAAGGAGTCACATTTGAATGACCTTAAAGATTATGTTAAGTTGAAATACGTTTTTTAAAATCGAGATATCGTACTATAACAATAAACTCGATACTTGTATCTTATATTTTTGAAAAATAAATATGTTACTCTAAATTTACATACAAGTCATAAAAGATTAAACATTTTTATAGAAAATATAGGACGATTGAAATGAAATTGAAGGATTTAGACACACATTAACTCCTTTATTTTCATTTACTATCGTTGAATTTCATTTGGACTTCTTTATATAAGTAATTATTTTTTGTAACGAAATTAAATCGCTCGTTTAATTATTCCAATATTTTATAAATGTTCAATAATCATGTTTCACTCATTTTATTTTGTTTATTTCAATACCTATGTTATCATATTTTGACCTCACTATTTTTTGGCCTAGAAACAATATCATTTTCAACATATCAAAAAGCACAACAGAGCTTTCAAACAATTTCCAAAAATTATCAAAAAATAATTTTTATAAGGCCTCATATTTTGTAAGTTCTAGAATTATATTATATAGGATTTTTTTGTAAACGTGATAGAACTTTAAATTGAATCCCTATCGAAAGTTCTATCTAACCTAAAAAAAATACACCCTTTCTAATTAATGTGACAAACTTTTTCTCTTCGCCTAATCTTTTTCTCCAGTCTAATTTTATCTGAAAACTTTTCCATCCTGATTTGGATTGTTACTTTTCTATACATCTCTTAACAGTTTCTGATAATTTTTACTTATTTCTTTCTCTTTCAGAGATAAAAAACAACACTGTAAAGTTAACTAAATTAAACGCTTTTATTTATATATATATATATAATGTGTGAGAGAGGTGATGTATATAAAACATATATAAATTTGTGTCGATTTAATCGATAAAAACTTGAAGTTTACATGGACACCTTTTAAGAAATCTATACAAGCCTATAAAAAATACACAACGTAATAAATATTCTGGAAACCTTTGCTGTTTGTGTACCGAACTGTGTCCTTGTCGTTTCAGCGCTAGCTTCTAACCGCGAAAGTTGTTAAGGTGGATTAGACACAGGTGTGTCTTCAAGAGATACAAACACTACCCATTATTCTCAGAGTTTTGTACGCACCACAAATTGGGTGTAGTGTACGCATAATCCTACATATATATATATATATATATATATATATATATATATATATATATATATATATCTATGACATATGTATAAATAATATCTATGAAAGAGAGAATCTTATGTAAACATTAATTTTTTCAGTCTAAAAATTTTATCGTTAATTGTGTAATATACATGAACAGAAAAGTTAATTATTTAAAATATTTAAGGAATTTAATGTATAACATAAATTTATCTGTGGAGAAAGAAACAAATTACAGAAAATATAAAGTCTGTTGTTATGCACAATAATAAGATATTGATAAGCAATGTTTCTCTAATCTTTTTAACTACAACATATAATATATATATATATATATATATATATATATATATATATATATATATATATATAGCGATGTACGTATTGTACGAAAAAAGAAAATCGGATTTATGTATTTTTTATCCAAACTCATACTTTAATATAATAGAGAAAACTTACGGATACGTCGTTTTTCTTTTACAGGAAGGAAAACGATATATTCATATACGTGCAATACATGTTCCGAATAATAAGATCACGTTTAATCCTTTCATATTGTATTGGGTTATGTGTGTTCAATGAAAATTTCGCAGAATTCTAGTCTTGTGCGTTGATAGTTTTTAAAGTAGATATATCATAATGATACTATAACTATCTCTTATTCGAAACTCTGTTATATGTACAAAATTTGAAACTATTTATAATAATAATTCAACATATACATAAGTGATAAAAGTTAAGAAAGCTGATGTTTTCTGGTTCAATTTTCTTGTTGTTATGTTTGTATGATCATTTATAGTTTTTGAAACAAAAGGAAATTTAAAATATATTTAAATAATGATCAATAAATATTAATAATTATAGTAATAATACAATCTGATATCATCAATTCAATGAATGTTTGATTTATTAGGTTGCCGAATCACCTATGGTTACATTAGCACATACAGTTTGTGCCCAACAGTGGGGCTATTCACACTAGTCAACATTCATACAGTATTCACGCCCATTACCGCTCGTCTCACACCCTCTTATCAACAAATTCCCCCACTTAAAAAAAATAGTTTTCGGGTAAGAGCGTGTGAGACGAGTGGTAATGAGTCGTAAATACTGTATGAATGTTGACTAGTGTGAATACCCCCAATGAGTCCAAAATTTTCACAAAGCAATTGCTTATCATAAATTTAAATAATGTCCCAATAACATCGAGTTTGTTACCACTTTTTTATTATTGAAAATAATATTTTAAAAAATAAAATTATCAAATATGTACAGTGAGTCAAAGTGAAACTCATACAGAGTTATGTTTCCAATAATTGTACACATATATTTTAATATGATAACAATTTTCTTTATTTATCTTAGTTAAGTTCTTTATTAAGGTTATTTTTATTATATTTGAAAATTTCAATCGTAAATCAATACTTCTACTCTAGAAAAAGTAACCATTTCTGAAAAATGAACAAAAAATACATCAAAATGAAACTCATACAACGAATTACTCTCGCTTGAAAACTGCTGTGTTAAGAAAGTATACTCTTCAAATATGTGTTTGGTCACTTTGGTTACAAAAAAAACCTATTGTTAAGTCGTTTATAATCATTTTGTAAAAAATATAAGTTGGATTTTCACTTTGAGTAGACAAAGGGGACAATCATCGACGGACGAGTGAAAGCTAATGATTTTTCATTACAAAAATGGAAAAACTACGAGAAATTGGGAAAATAGTTAATAAAAACCACGCTACAGTGCAATCGGTAATAAAAAGATTTAAAAATGGTCAAAGAGTTGACAATAAAGTCAGAAAGAGTCTCCGCAAGATTTTTAATGACCATGACGAACATTGGATTCTACGAAAAATTAAAGAAAATTCGAAAATTAGCGCGCCCAAATTGACTTTAGAAGTTAAAAAGTATCCAAATAAAAAAGCAAGCCCCCAAACAATTCGCAATATACTAAATAAAAATGGGTTTCATGCTCGTATTGCCAGGTAGAAACCTTTCACAAATCTAGTTAATCGCAACAAAAGGTTAAGCTTCGTTTGGAAACATAATAAGAGTTTTGATTATTAAAAAGATTTTTTGTTTATGGACGAAAGCAAATATAATTTATTTGGATTCAATGGGAGAATTAATGTATGGTAGAAACCAAATACAGAAATGTCTTTAAAACACTTACGTCCTACAGTCAAACATGGGAGCGGTCATGTTATCGTATGGTGTGGTGTATGTCTGCGAGAGGGGTTGAAAATGTAATTTTATAGATGGCATTATGAATCAAAATGTTTATATTGATCTATTAAGAAAAAATTTGAAAGCCAAAGCTCAAACACTTGGGATTTTACAAACATTTAATTTTTATCAAAACAACTACCCCAAATACAAACCTTATAAAACACATAGTTGGTTGTTATATAACTGCCCCAAAGTGCTGGAAACACCACCATAATCACTTGATATAAATGTGATTGAAAATCTATGAAATCACTTAGAAGTTTCCATTAGAACACACACTATTATTAATAACAATGATTTAAAAAAGCGTTATTAAAAGAATGGGAAAAAATTGATCTAGCTTATTATGAAAAATTAGTTAAATCCATCCCGAATCGTTTAAAGGCTATAAAAATTAATAATGACTACTCTACTAAGTACTAAAATAATTCAATCCATTGTAAATTTTAATTTAATAAATAATTTGTTAGTTGTACGAGTTTCATTTTGATGTGTTTTTGAATGATTTTTTAGAATTCGTACTTTTTTTGGTCTTTAAGTATTATTTTATGATTTATTTATTTTTATATGATAAAAATACCCTTAATAAATCATTTAAGAAATATAAAAGGAATTTTTTTATTTAAAAATTTATATACAAAAATTTATTGAACATAATACTATATGAGTTTCACTTTGACTCACTATACATAATACTAGTAAAGTGTTTTTTTTTTAGGTTAGATAGAACTTTCAATAGGGGTAGCTGTCAAGACAATTATCAGTGTTCATGCTATAATCAACTTTTGGATTCAGTACAGTTCGATAAATCATTATAAAACCTTTTATATTTGAGCAACGTTTCTAAATTGTGGAAATTTATTTCAAAAATCAGTATTCTGTTCTCCAAACTTATAAAGCAAAATTTTTTTTAGTGATGAGGCTCATTTTTGGATTAACAGATATGTAAATTAACAAAAAAACACCCCTTTATATAGGAAAATATGTATAAAATCAAAACACACTACTCTAAAATACAAAACACAAAAACGTAACACGTGCAAATATTCAATTCATCTTAAACTATTTTCACAAACTGTTAACATTTCAAATACTTTTGGCCGAAAAGAAATATGTAATGTCAATATGTCAATTTAGATTTTTTTTAAAGAAAATAGGGATACAAATCCAATACACGAACTGTGTTGTAAAAAACATTAAACAACGGCTCTTGAACTTTAAAGTGACTGAATTTTTAGATACAGACACATACAAATATACATTGAATGTATGTAATAAAATTAAAAAGAAAAAATCGATCATTCGTTAGAAATGCATTGAATAATGATACAAAATACACAAAAAATTACATTCGCGGAAATTATGTCCGAATTAACGGTCGAACGAATTATCGATAAATGAATTACTGATGTATCATCTGTATAATAAACAGAATGAATAATAATATTAAACTTTTTTATTATTTTAATCACAAAAATCTCTTCATTAAAAAATTTGCTTGATAAGATTTAATATTTCTATCTAAATTTCAAATCTATTATCATTTATATTTTTCATTACTTTTTAAATTCTACATTTTCTTTATAAAATCGTATAAGTGTATATTAAAAAATAAAAAATACAATAATTATGTGTTCTTGAAACTGCTATATGCTCTGATTTTATATTTTATGATTGATTTAATTGAAAAAATTCTGAGATATTTATTTATTTTTTATCATACTAAGTTCAAATTTAGATTGAAAATAAATTTTATAAAATGAATCATTATTAAAAATTGAAATTATCAATATTCAATATAATTTGACAAAGAATTCTAAAGAAAAAACGAATAAAATTTTAAATGAAAAAAATATTGAATATATGAGATCATCCAAATGTGACGCCTAGATTTATATTTCATTGAAAAGAAACATATGTACGAGGGTGGTCCCAGAAGTACCCGACTCAACAAAGAAAACACAAAATTTTTGGAAAAATATATATTTATTTTTCAACATAATCTCCTTTCAGCTCTATACACTTTTCCCAGCGATGTTCAGTAAGTTCGATACCCTTTTTATAATAAGAACTGTCTTGCTCCTCAAAATACCCATTAACTGCCGACATCACTTCTTCATCGTTGGGAAATCTTTGACCACTGAGCCATTTTCTCAAGTTTGGGAACAGAAAATAATCCGAGGGGGCTAAATCTGGCGAATAGGGTGCATGAGGTAGCAATTCAAACTTTAATTCATTAATTTTGGCCATTGCAATAACGGATTTGTGAGCTGGTGCATTGTCTTGATGAAACAACACTTTCTTCTTAGCCAAATGAGGCCATTTTTGCTTGATTTCTTCGCTCAAACGTTGCAATAAGTTCGCATAATACTCGCCGTTGATAGTTTTCCTTTTTCAAGATAGTCAATGAAAATTATCCCACGCGCATCCCAAAAAACCGACGCCATGACCTTGCCTGCAGATGAAACTGTCTTCGCCTTCTTTGGAGCCGGTTTTCCTTTTTCAGTCCATTGTTTTGATTGTTCTTTTGTCTCGGGTGTGAAGTGATGAACCCATGTTTTATCCATGGTTATGAAACGGCGCAAACATTCTGCTTTGTTGCTGTGAAACTTCGCTAAACACTCAATTGAAACATCTTCACGACACTCGTTTTTTGCTCGAGTGTGAGCAAACGCGGCACCCATCTTGCACACAGCTTTCTCATGTCTAAATTTTCAGATAATATGCGATGTACCGCACTTTTTGAAATGCCTACTATGTCTGCTAGCTCGCGCACTTTCAGTCGTCGATCATCCAGTACCGCTTTGTGGATATTCTTCACCATTTCTGGAATCGTCACCTCATTTGGTCGACCACTGCGATGCTCGTCTTGGCAGCTCGTACGGCCTCGTTTAAACTCTGCTACTCAATATTTCACTGTTGTAAACGAAGGAGTAGACTCACCCAAAGTAGAATCCAGTTCAGCTTTTATATTGGTTGGGCTGAGGCCTTTCAAATAAAAGTATTGTATCACGTAACGATGACCAATTTTCTCCATTTTCACAAATGCACAGAAAACGTTCACTATTGATGGCTGCCAAACAAATACTAAACAACGTGGCGTCCTCAAAAACTTGAAACATATGCTTTATAGATTGTGTACTTTCTAATACAGTGATATTTTTCAAACAACTACCGCCATCTCTAGGTCAGGCCGGGTACTTATGGGACTACCCTCGTATTGTTTATTTTTAATAAAACACAAATCTAAGCGTCACATTTGGATGACCGTATATTTTTCACAGTTATATCTTGTTGAAGAACAAGAATAATATGTAGTACAACGAAAATAAATATATTCAAAAATAATCACAAACATATATATTATTCGAGGATGATTTGCAAGAAAAGGAAAAAAACTATACAAAAATGATATACTGCATTCCATGAACTGTGGTGGTCTTGTAACAGAACAAATCCAATGCACTGCTCCGGCGATTATTTTATTTGAAATTCTGACTAACTTAGACACGATATATCAACTAACAACTTCCCGTTATTTATTCTAAAGCTCGATGAAAGATTGCAAACGGCCATGTCTTTATTTTCTTTTCATCGCGCGCTCGTGTATATTTTCTACATGTTTTTCAAGCAAGCTATCTAGGTTTTCCTATCTCTGAATTTAGACTTGTCTCTCGCTATCCATTCAACAATCTCTTTCATCCGATCATTTTCTATATTTACTATATGCCCGCGCTGCTGTCATTATATTTTCTTTACTCGATTGATGATGCTACGTACATTATTCTACTTTCTTTATTCATATTCATGTCATTTTGGATTCTTTCTATAGAATTTATAATATACAGTTATCCATATTCAAGTACAAAATTTTATATTTACATACATACATACGTATGTATATATATATATATATATATATATATATATATATATATATATATAGGGTGGCCTAAATGAGATTGAAAAAGCAATTAAATATATGTCTTAACTATTCAGTCTCATGTGAGCCACCCTATTTACAAATATATATATTCTATAGAAATAGATAATTTTAAGAAAGATCTTCAACTAGCAGTGAAGATGATTTTTTATCCGAACTTTAGAGTAATTTCACTTTGTAGCTTTGATTTTATACAGTTTTCGAAAATTACGTATCCCTAATTTTTCAATTTAAGTTAAATCTTTTTTGTGCGATTTTTTTAATGCGGTTTTCTGCGGAACGTATCTATCGCATGAAAACAGACCCAGGTGTATTTAAAAATGAAAATATATTTTTTCGGAATGATAGAATTCGTCGCATGCTAATATCATTAGATATACATTAAACTTCGGATATTCTGAATGACATTTTAATTGGGTCGAACTTATTTGTTATTTAATGTGTTTATAATTAAATTTGGAAATATTTCTATAATCCCCTATATCTTTTGCATGTGCAAAACTTGTATAGGCACAATATATTCACGAAAATTACAACGTCGTTCGTGACGCACGATTTTTGACGTTCATTGTAAATCTTTTATAAATAAATCGTATTTCCTATATTTTAAATGGCATATTGATGTGATTTTATATTTATATATAGAGAGAGAGAGAGGGAAGGAGAGAAATCATTGCTTGGAATAAGTTAAGGAAATAAAAAAATCTGAGGATTATACGATATGATGGTGACACACGATCAAAAATTAAATCGAGGACCAGGGAAATATTTGGAAGTATAAATGATATGATGAAGAACAAAATACCTTTTAATAGTAAATAAACATTAAATGTTAATGGCCTGTACTTAAGAATAAGAAGCTTTAACACAGATAGTAAAAATTAAACAAAAATGTTTAACAATCTATCAATATCAGGAATTTCCACTCGTGATCGGAACATCTGTACATGGATATGAAAACAGACAAAATTAACTGATAACAAACTAAGTAAAATCACCGAAATGGATATAAGTAGGACACATAATAAATGGACAAAAATCGTTATAGAATAAAAACAAAAAAATAATACAAACTACATCAAAAATTATAAAACGAAATTGTGAAGCATAGTGGAAGTGATAGTTGGGGAAAATAAATAAAAGTGTTTCGAGAAGATGTCTTAAAAAAATCAGTAATATTCGATGAAGTTTTTTTGCTCAATATTGAACCAATTTAAGTTATACTAATGTTATATCATTTTTTAGTATTGAACATTTAACCCTTATCAGACGTTGACATTTTGTACTTAACTTTCCGCTAGGTTGAAGATGTATTTGAGTGCTTATTGTAAGAGAAAAGTAACTAAGTTACTTGATATAACAAGATAGTTTTGTGCATAAAAATATATGATTTGGCGTCTTATATTTGTAAAAGGAATACTTGAAGTTAAATTGTCTTCATCATCACTGTCGATTTCAATCCAATCTTCATCACAATCAGAAACAATTTCTCTTTCCACTTCACTTGAATATTGAATAGGGATCAATTTTTTTTCCTTGACTGAAATATAACACTTGTATCACTGTCTCCTTCATCACAGGAATTAAAATCACTTGCCGAATATTCAAAATGTTCACATATTTCACTACAACTATCACTGTTATTTTCCATGTTGCTATAGTTTTCTTTATTCATTTTTGGAGGAATAAAACATAGTGTAAGTAAAATAATTGCTGAAATATGACAGAACGTGTTGTCTGCTATCGAGTAAGAATTAAACTGTAAAAACATACAGTGTGTACATTCAGCAATAAGGACGTTGTTACTTGTTCAGTCTTGTCACCTAGCACGTGACATACGACTGATAGAGCAAAGTTGTAATGTCACGTCAGACGATAAGGGTTAAAACATATATCTGTGACTTTTATCAATTTCGAAACCTTATCAATAAATTCAAATGTATTGATTGTACACATAATACAGTTATATTTATTTAATTTATTTATCTACATTTAAAAAACTAAAATCATTTTAATAGTATATTTATAAGATTTAAAAACGTTTCATTACATTTTGAATTTCATTAATAAAGTAAAACGATAAATTGTATATCTGTAAAAGAAACTACATCTGAATGAAAACATTTCATTTCCCATGAAAAACATTTTATTCATCTTTGATTTATGAAAATATTTTATGAGACTCTAAGAAAAGAAGAAAATTATACTAGAAGCATTTTGATTATATCTTTTTATAAATGCTAAATAGATTCAGTATTTTCAACCAACTTGTGTTTGAAATGATTATTCGTCTACGAATTTCCAACTTACATTGATATCTAAAGTAAATACCAATTAATAAATGCAAATATTAAATGAATGCATATAAACAAAACGTTCGCTTACTATGCATTTGAAAATCTCGTTCAATTAAATACAGTTATGTAAAATAATTTCGTTTATCTCGTATAAACATTTATCTCAATATTCATCCCACACATTTGTCACATATCTCGACTGAAAATATTATATACACACATATTATATATATATATAAAACTGTACATAGACAGAAAAAAGTTTTATATCATACGAAATACGCCATCGATTTATGCAAAATATGCAAATATCAATTAAAACACGTTTTTATAAATCTTTTTTTTTTTGTAAATTGCTTTCGCTAAAAAGTACTTTGTATGTTCTGCAGATACGCGATAAAAGCATTTTATTTAATTTTATTGTAAATTAGTTCGATGTAAATATTCGTAATATACATTTGTTGTTTTTTAAAAAAACTGAGGTAATAAATAGCTCGGTCATTTTTTCTTTCGGTTATAATAATTTATACCTTTCAAAATATTTACAATAAATAAAAATGTATAATAGTTTTAATCGAAATACTATTAAATAAATGTTTGGATTTAATTAAATTTTTAACATCTGTACGATATGGAAAATTTAAATGGATAAAAATTGAAAACATATCGTGTATTTTGTGTTATATGAACGATAAAAAAATATAATAAATAATTCAAATGTACGTGTGGTATTTGAGAGACTTTTTATGATATAGTAATATTAATGAATAAAATGTATAGGTGATCAAATAATTTTTGTTGCTTAATAGATTTTATTTTACCTTACTGCTAATAACAATATAAATTAAAATTGATAACAAATACAAATTAAGATATTAACCCTTATCGGTCGTATGTCACGTGCGAGGTGACAAGACTGAACAAGTAACAACGTCCTTATTGCTGAATGTACACACTGTATGTTTTTACAGTTTAATTCTTACTCGATAGCAGACAACACGTTCTGTCATATTTCAGCAATTATTTTACTTACATTATAATTTTTTATTCCTCCAAAAATGAATAAAGAAAACTATAGCAATATGGAAAGTAACAGTGATAGTTGTAGTGAAATATGTGAAAATTTTGAATATTCGGCAAGTGATTTTAATTCTTGTGATACAAGTGTTATATTTCAGTCAAGGAAAAAAATTGATCTCTATTCAATATTTAAGTGAAGAGGAAAGCGAAGTGGAAAGAGAAATTGTTCCTGATTGTGATGAAGATTGGATTGAAATCGACAGTGATGACGAAGACATTTAAAGTGTAAATATAAATATTTTTATGTACAAAACTATCTTTTTATATCAAGTAACGTTAGTTACTCTCCTCTTAATTGGGTCCTGGAAGACACGTTTGCCACACACATATTTTCTGTATTTGTCACAGAGTTTTGTAGTTTTGTTTTCTTTGCAATATCTTATTTGGAACTTTTTCCTCGCAAATGAAACTGAACCTGAATTTGTTGACGTTTCATATATATCTTCTCGGGTTTTCTTTGCGGATTTTGACAATCTTCAGCAAGTTCTTCAGCTAATTTGAATAAAAATTGCTGCCTAGAATTTTTTCCCTGGTTGCTTCTTTATATAACAACCAAGAGTTTATTCCGGCTAGATCGAGAATATTGAAGAAAACCTGCAAAGAACATCTTTGACATTTTGATTTCACTGAGTATTTCCTTGCTATCTGATCCGAAATGTCTACACCGAATTTGGTACTATTATAGAATCTGTTCGTTTCATATATACGTTTATTATTTTTTTCAATTTTTATAGATCTATGCATTGAGCTTAGTAGAAGCACTTTTTATTTAGCTTACTTTCATAAACTGTAAGTGTACAATAATTCGATTTATACAGTTTTGTGGAGAAGCGTGGTTTGCCATTTTTCGCTTGCTTTGCGAATTTTGGCAATTTTTTTTTATTTCCACAGATGGTTCCAATGATGTTTTTTTTATCTAGTAATTTTGCAGCTAGAGTGACGTGCTCGTAAACAAATTATCAGTGGTGAGACGGACTTTCCATACCCTGTAAACGGTTCCATTAGTTTTAGAACAACGAACTCTCCAAGCAGAATTGAAGATTCTCTGTTTTCATTTTTTTCGAAATAAGGAAATCTATTTATAACGTATTTGGTGCGACATGTAGGCTCAGTTATATATATTTGTCGGTAAAAAAATAAACAAGAAAAAAATAAATATTGAAAAATACATTGTATATAAATTATACTAAAGGTCGTAAAGTCAACTGACGATGTGATAACGCTTTATGTAAGAAATTTTGAAAAAAAGTTTAAAAAGAGTCATTTAGCCCGTCGTGGTAGGTTTAGTGTTAAAGGAAAATTACTGTATATAAAATCAAACGAAGCCTCTTAAAATAAATTTAAATATTAAACATGTGTACATACACATACACACGAGTGTATATATATATATATATATATATATATATATATATATATATATATATATATATATATATACGAGGTGTGATCAAAAAATAAGGTGAATTTTTATTTCTTTCAAAGAATATTTATTTATTCATCAATTTTTATTTTGTCCCCTTCAAAGTAATCCCCCTCGGATATAATGCACTTGTGCCAACGCTTTTTCCAATCCTCAAAGCATTTCAAAAAATCATTTTTTGTGATCTTGTTCAGCTCTTCTTTCGATGCCGTCTTTATTTCCTCAATCGTTGTAAAACGCCGTCCTTTCATGGGCTTCTTCAGTTTCGGGAACAAGAAGAAGTCACAGGGGAATACGGGTCTGGGGAATACGGTGCCTGCGGCATCATTAGTGTGTTGGTTTTAGCCAAAAATTCGCGCACAAGCAACGATGTGTGAGCAGGGGCGTTATCATGGTGCAAAAGCCAATTTTTGTTCTTCCACAAATTCGGACGTTTCTGGCGGATTGCTTCGCGCAAATTGCGCATAACTTGCAGGTAATATTCCTTATTTACTGTTCTACCCTGTGGCAAGAACTCATGATGCACCACGCCCCTGCAATCAAAGAAAACTGTAAGCAAAACCTTCACATTTGATCGAACTTGGCGTGCTTTTTTTGGTCTCGGTGATCCGGAATGCCTCCACTGGGACGATTGAGTCTTAGTTTCGACGTCATAACCGTATACCCATGTTTCGTCACCTGTTATGACCCTGTCGAGTAAATCTGGGTCGTCGTTGACGTCATTCAATAGCTCTTGGGCGATGCTCATGCGACGGTTCTTTTGGTCGAAATCGAGCAATTTCGGAACAAACTTCGCTGACACACGTCTCATGTCTAAAACACCCGTTAAAATTGATTGGCACGAACCAAACGAGATGCCAATATCATCAGCAATTTCTCTAATGGTAATTCGACGATTCCCCAACACTATTTTCTTCACTTCTTCAACGTTCTCATCGGTTGTTGACGTGCTGGGGCGTCCAGAACGAGGTTCGTCGTTGGTGTCTTCTCGGCCTTCTTGGAAGAGTTTATACCACTTGTAAACATTTTTTGGCTTAAAGTAGACTCATCGTATGCCACTTTCAACATTTCAAGTGTTTTGGAGCACTCGATTCCATTTTTCACACAAAATTTAATGCAAACTCTTTGATCCATGATTTTCGACAGCGGAAAATCGTGGAGCCTGCAAAACACTTCTAACTTTTATGCCTCTCACCAACAAACTAAACATGCTACATAGCTGAAATTTGGAACATATATTCGAGACGAGTGTACCAACATAACCAAATAAAAAAATCGAAGATCGAACGGATGTAGCCCGCTAAATTTCAAAATTCACCTTACTTTTTGATCACACCTCGTATATATATATATATATATATATATATATATATATATATATATAAAGGATAAAATGAAAAAATTAAAAAAATATTTACCAATTATATTAATTAAATTTAAATATAGATAATATATGTATGAAACATGAGACAAAAATGTGAGTATATATTTAATTAGAAAATGAAATATTTGTTCATATTTTAAAAAACATCACAAAAATCAAAATAAGAGATGTATTTATAAACTAATTAATCAATTTCATGAAATAATAACACTCAATTAAAATAATTATTAATAAAATAACATTTAATTTAAATTGATGTTATTACTGAAAATTGGTTATAGGTGAAATGATGTAATATATATATATATATATATATATATATATATATATATATATATATATATATATGATTTCGAAAAATACGATACAGTAAGCTTTAAATAAATAAAATATCAAATTCAAATGCCCTGATTAAAAATGATGATGATTATATTGTACATATAGGATCATCCAAATATGAAACCTAGATTTGTGTTTTATTAAAAAGAAACATGTGTATAGAGAAACATGTGCATAATTTCTTTTTAATAAAACACAAATCTAGGCATCATATATATATATATATATATATATATATATATAGGTGTTTTTTTAGGTTAGATAGAACTATTGATAGGGATTTAATTTAAAGTTCTATCACTCTTAAAAAAAACATCTATATATACATACATATGTATGTACACAAAAACACTAGAGAGAGAGATTTATATAACTATGTATTTACAATACATATATGAATATTCAATATATGTTTAAGAAGCTGAACATAAAATATTTATGTATTATTCGGTTTATTTTATTTTCGTTCAAAAAGCATTGAAAATATGATAAAGTAGTTCGTGGAATACACAAAGATTTCCAACACTGTCGTTGGAACTTCTGGCAGATAGAACCGATGATTAAATAGTCAAAGTACTGTGTGTGTTGGTCATAAGCTTTTTCCGTTAAGCTCTCGCATCGGTGGGTCGTTTCTGACATATGTTTTAATTTAACGTTGACAAATATACGTAGAGAAAATTTTATTCAATATTGTATTTCTTCACCGACACTTGTCAGATAAAATCGTTCTTTTATCGTATTTCGTATTTTACGTTTCAAGGAAATTTAATTATTTTAATTATTCAAGAATGATTAATATTTTATTTTAATAAGAAAATGTTTGATAAATTTCTATGTATTTTTTTCATATATACGAGTATATATATATATATATATATATATATATATATATATATATATATATATATATATATAAACATGTTTTTAGGTTTCACAGAACTTTCGATAGAAATTCAATTTAAAGTTTTATCACCCTTAAAAAATACCCTTTATATATATATATATATATATATATGTGTGTGTGTGTGTGTGTGTGTGTTTGTGTTTGTGTGAATATGTTTATGTTTGTATATGCATAAATATATCAAAAGAATATTATTAAAGTAATCTTATTAAATTGCATAAATTAATTTAAAAATATCAGAATAAAAAGATAAGTTTTTTCTTATTTTTAAAGAACTCTAAATATTTTTGATGAAAAACATAAAACATTTTTTCCTAAATAAATAAATATGCACATAATTTCAATTATTATTCTGAAATTCTCATATTTTGAGATCTGAAACTGATGGTATAACTTTGAAATGCAAATTTATCTTTATCCAAATACAAAATAACTTATTAATAAATATTTTTGTACAGAAAACGTTACACTTTGCGAAAGAAATTTAATTATTAAAATGACTTTAATTGTAGTACGGAGTTAATAATGTTAGTCGAAAAAAATTTTTTGTATTAGCAGTTGAATATTTCAAAAATATTATATAGATATTTATTTGTTGTTTTGGAACTGTGGCTGATTCACTTTACACAAATGAATTTTAACCCCAACACCACAATAATTTAAAGTGTTCAATTATCACTTATAATTCTATAATCACTTTAAATAATCACTTTAAATTATTGTGGTGTTGGGGTTAAAATTCATTTGTGTAAAATATATTATATAGATGATAATGGATTTGTCTTTATATCATTCTACAGTTCATATATATCAAAATATGCATTATTTGAATAATTGTTGTGAATTTTACAAAAAAAAATATTAGAAAATAATAAAAGGAACTAAATGGGAGTATTCACACTAGTCAACATTCATACAGTATTCACGGACCATTACCACTCGTCTCACACGCTCTTACCCGGAAACTAATTTTTTTAGGTGGAGAAATTTGTCGATAAGAGGCTGTGAGACGAGCGGTAATGGGCGTAAATACTGTATGAATGTTGACTAGTGTGAATACCCCCAATGAGCCTTCCTACACTAGTCAACATGAATACAGTATTCACGACCCATTATCTCTCGTCTCACACGCTCTTTCCTGAAAACTATTTTTTTAGGTGGGAGATTTTGGTGATAAGAGGGTGTGATACGAGCGGCAATATGCTATCAATACTGTAGGCATGCATATAGTGTGGAAAGGCTCAATAGGTATTGTGGCGATGGCATCGCCATCGAAATGCCCATTAGCCAATTATTGTTATAAACAACAAAGTAATCAATAAGTGATTATTGAACACTTTATAACATATTGTGGTGTTGAGGGTGAAAAATCGTTTGTGTTAAAAGTTTTATAAAATTAAAACGATTATTAAATAATTTTAAATTACACAGAATTAACATTCTTTTAATAAATTTGACAAATAGTGCATAATATTTTCTATGCTATACATATAAATTTAAGAGTTACGAATTTATATATATATATATATATATATATATATATATATATATATATATATATATATACACATTTGTGTGTGTGTATGTACAAATATTCATTCATACGAAATAAAAACGTACATGTGTTCATATTCGAATTTTTACTATTATATAAGCGGTGTTCTTATTCTCTGCTTGAAATAAATATGTCCTAAAATATATTGCAATAAAAAAGTAGAAAACGTAAACTAAACAAAAAAAAAAGTAAGAAATGGTCGAGCATCGGAATCGAATTGAATAAAAGAGAGTTAAATTAAATCGTGTAGTGGGTGAACAAACACGACCATATAACATATCTCCATGGAGAAAAAAGGAAAATAAATGGGACATCATCTAATACTAGAGTTTCTTCATCAGCTCTGACAAGTGGACACTCGACTACAGTGTCTCAAGCTATCAGAGGTCACGTCGGAACTCATAAGCCGGGCAACGATTCTATTTGTCTTTCGAACGGCGACGTGTCCAAAAGATGTATTCTATCAATTTTGCAACGTTCGTCTACCTTACACATTATATGTATTCATCCGCATGAAAAAAAAGTTAGATTGCCAATCATATATTTCTCTAGAGAATCCTAGATTGACAACACAAAAAAACATTCGAGTTTGTTTGTACAAGAGGCAATAGTTTAGCGTCCTATTGAATTTTATACATCGAAAAGTATAAATTGGTATCATTCAAATTGTCTATTGCTTGATTGAACGAATAGATTGGATAGATCGATACTAGATTTTCTCTCGAATGGGATTTTGTTATTTGTTTTAACGAGTTTATGATTTGTACGAGTTTTACATATAATGAGCTTCGATTTTAAACAATTCAATTAATATGATCGAATTCCGAATTGAAATATGTTTCTTCTATTTTTAAATTAGATATTATTCATCAGAAATTAAATTATGAATTTAAAGATTTTCAATCATTTATTATTTCATATACAATTATGATAATTACAAAAACAACTAATGGCTGAATTAAGAATGAAACCGTAAAAAAAGAAATAATACTAAGGATTAATAAAGAAAAAAACATTTGCTTTAATAAAATTCTTGCTCAAAAATTTTTTTAAAAATATATATGGCAAAATTCACATATTTATAGATTCTTTCAGACAATTTTATTGCTAAAGGAGATATGTTAACAAAGGAAAAAATAAAAAAGAGGTTATATACAGAAGATAATATTGTAGAAAGAATTGAAAGTTGAACTTTAAAATAATTTAATCTTGTATTATAGATTAATGAAATATATATATATATATATATATATATATATATATATATATATACAAGCCTGCCCCAAGGAGATCAGCCGCCCATGTACGAAAATATTTCTCCCCTCCCCAATCCAAACGTGCACTTTTTACATGGCAGATTATTGAATGATATTTATTAACTTTAAGGGAAAGGATAATCGACATTTTCAGAGAAATGTGTTAGAAATACAATTATTTATTCAAGTTGACTTTTCAAATAATACAAAACTTTTATAGTTTTTCTCTTTTATCAGAAGTAATTCTTTCATTACATTTCCGTCAACATCCACACACAGGGTGTTTTTTTTAAATGTGATAAAACTTTAAATTGAATTCCTATTGAAAATTCTACCTAACCTAAAAAAACATTCTTTACATATATACAAGTGTGTGTATACATATATAAAAGATATACACACATATATATCTACAGATATTATAATATATCTACAGATATTATTGAAGATGTTATTATAGTATGTGTTTGTATTCGAAAATGGTCTCTCAGTAATATGTAGTTAAACGCTATAATCAAATAACGCCGAACAGGTCAAAATATTAATTAAGGGCTGATGTGATTAGACAAACTTAAAAAATGTGTTGTTTCACATATCTAAAAATTAAAGGTAACCGAATATTTTTCTTGGAATCGGCCGCCCCTAAAGCTCGACCACCTGTGTGCATTACACATATGGAAGGGGCGGGCCTGCATATATATATATATATATATATATATATATATATACCTGAGTATGTTTTTATGCGGTAGATACGTTTCGCAAAAAACTGCATTAAAAAAATTGCACAAAAAAGATTTAACTTATATTGAAAAATTAGGGATACGTTCCGTAATTTTCAAAAACCGCATGAATCCAAAATTACAAAGTGAAATTACTCTAAAATTCGCATAAAAATCAGGAAATAAAGAATGCTTAAAAAAATTTCAAATATCTGCAAAAAATTGATACAAAACAAAGCTTTTTACTTTATTTTTTAATTAACTATTCAATTTTATTCAAAGCAATATGTATATATGTGTAATTTATTTTAGAATTTTTCATTATCATCGCAATAATATCTGCCCTGTTTAGAATAAAAATAATAAAATAAAAAGGAAAGTGAATACCTGCACTGTTTTCCAGATATGTAGGCCAAGTCTTATTCCAACAGACATTTAAAGTGTGTGGTTTTATTTGAGTAATAGCAAATGTAACATGATTTATACAGTCAAAGATAGAATTTTTTTTCCAACCGTCAGTTATTGTTATTGACTCATTTTCTAGTTTATCCAATATAAATTGAAAAGTGCGTTTAACGTAATATTGTTTAAAAAAATTTAGCAGCTTCTTCATCTGCCGATGCAATCGCGCCCGTAATCTTCACGTTATACAGTGCATTCCTTTTTAAAAACCCGGTTAACCATCCTTTGTTAGCCGAAATTTCCTTATCAGTTTGAGAAGCGGAAGTAAATGACTCTGATTCCTTCATTTGTTCATAAAAGTGAAGAGCTTTTCGTTGAATTAAATAACCGCTTAAAGGAATTCTTTAAAAAAAATCATATAAAAAGTTACTAAGAAGAAATATGGATCGCATAACTTCAAAATCGCATTAAAATAATCCACACAAAAACAGACCCAGCTATATATATATATATATATATATATATATATATATATATATATATATATATATATATATATATATATATATATATATATATATATATAGTATCTCCCTTCCACTTTTTTTTTTGTACATAGCTGCGAAATTCAAAAGACCAGAAGGCGGAAGGGAGATATTTGCCAACCTAATATATATATATATTTATATATATATATATATATATATATATATATATATATATATATACTTTTAAGATAAAGTAAGGACGCAAGAAAAGTAGATAAAAAAAATAATAGAAAAAATGCATGTATCAGAAATGGAAAAATAGAGAAATAGGATGCTCAGAATCGATTAATATAGAAATTGAATATGTAAAAATTGCAAATATATATATATATATATATATATATATATATATATATATATATATATATATATATATATATATATATATATATATATATCGTTTTATTATATTTCCTTCTATATACGAAGGTCGTTTAATAAGTATGGTAAAAAAATAAGAAAAACTAAATTGAAAAAATTAATTAAATTAATCAATTAATTAAATTAAACAATAAATCAATTTACCATACTTATCAAACGACCCTCGTATATATATAGAGAGAGGGTGGGAGAGTTTTTCAAAAAGAATGTCAGAACTTTGACAGCTGGTGGCAACCATGTTTAAATTATTTTTTTTTAGTTCATTTTGATATTTCAGCTCAGTATAGTTTGACAAATTATCATAAAACGTTTAACACTTTAACAAAGCATAGAAATTGTAAAATTTTCAATAGACTTTTCGAAACAAGAATTTATGAGTCAATTATTTCACGTAGTGGACGCATCAATTGATTTTCAAAATCATGTGATCTAACTCCATTGGATTATTTTCTGTGAGGTTATGTGAAATCATTGATTTAACTACAAACAACAGATAATTAAAAATTAAACGAGTAATTCATGAAATTGGACCACAATTGTATGAAAGAGTGACTAAAAATTGTATTAAATGAATGATGGATATTTGGTTGCAACAGCATCCACGTACTGAATGTTTTAATTCTTCCATGATCAATTTTACCATTATTCTACTAACACACACTGAGCCTTTCCACACTATTCAACGTGCGTACAGTATTCACGGTTCATTACCACTCGTCGTCTCACACGCTCTTACCCGAAAACTAATTTTTTTTTGGGTGAGGGAGTTTGGCGATAAGAGGGTGTAAGACGAGAGGTAATGGACGTTAATACTGTATGCATGCTGACTAGTGTAGAAAGGCCCACTGACTACGGACTATTTTATGGTGCTGCTACAGAAAGAGATTTCTGAATTGATATCGGAGATAAATGAGGCCAATAACAGTTTATTCGAAAATAGATAGCTATCCTACTTACAACTTTATACAAGTAACTTTCTCCATTCTGCATTCCCAAGGAAAATTATCAAAAAAGATTTCTATGGTAAATCTTAATCACATTGGTCATCTGGCCTGATACAAATATTTTTTTATAGAACATATGGCAACAAAGATTTACAACAATATTGTCTTATATATCAATAATCGTACTGATTTAAAATCTGTACCAATCAATTTTTCATAAAAAAATGCATAATAAAAAATATTTCACAAGTCTTAATACTTTATTGGCAATTTGTTTCTAGTATTGAAACGAAATTTCAATTTATTTTCCTATAGTGCATACAAAAAATTACCACCCTGTGTATATTTATATATATATATATATATATATATATATATATATATGATCCCTTCCGCTTTTTTTATTTTTTGTACATAGCTGCGAAATTCAAAAGACCAGAAGGCGGAAGGAGATATTTGCCAACCTAATATATATATATCTATATATATATATATATATATATATATATATATATATATATATATATGATCATCCAAATATGACGCCTAGATGTAGGCGCGTTTTTTTATGAGCCTATACATAAGCATGTATGTGTATTCTCGTATAAGGGGGTTAATTTATATGTAAGTTTGTATATTCATCGTGATGTGTATGTACGTGAAATATTGTTTTATTTTTTTGAATCCGAATCGTTTTATTATAACATTTGTAAATAAGTGTAGCATGACAGAAGGTGATAAATAAAGTAAAAATAAAGTTCAATTCCTTGAAATATAAAAACTGTCGATCGGTAGAAACAAAAGTATAAAAATAGAACGAGATTTATTACTGCCTATAAAAGATACATCGATTTATTACTATTGTCGATTATAGTTTATTATAGACGTGTAAAACCTTTACTACATTTTCCAATATTACAACAATCTCTGGATCAATAAATTATTTACTCTACATATTATATATATATATATATATATATATATATATATATATATATATAATTTATACTCTGTATTTCTCCTTTCGAGGTTAGTAATAGTAAATATTGTTATATCGTGTTTCGTCGAATGTTAAAATTCAATTAAGCATAATTTCATTTTTAGCACCTGTACAAGTTTTAGGTCAATTAATTTATCGTTTGAAATATTCTTTAAAACGATATTGTTTGCTTTTGTATTATATTTCATGGACTGTAATCATGAATATATATATATATATATGTTGTTTTTTTAAGTGTGATTAAACTTTAAATTGAATCCCTATCGAAAGTTCTATCCAACCTAAGAAAACATTTTATATTTATATGTATGTATGTATGTATGTATGTATGTATGTACGTACGTACGTACGTACGTACGTACATACACACATACACATACATAAAGGCTTTTTTATATTAGATAGAATTTTCTGTAGGGATTCAGTTCAAAGATCTATCAAATTTAACCAGTTGCGCTGAAATAACGTGCTATGTACGTCAACTGCTTTCTGTACCAAATGTCGATAAGACGTACATAGCACGTCGTGTGATTTTTGCTAAGTTAAAATAACATCGGAGTTCAGTTAGCAAGTGTCACAGTTCTGTTTTGAAGGCATAAAAGTGCTTTTTTGTAGAACTTCATTAATTTTACATATTTTTATTGAATAATAATCAAGTAATTACAAAACACAATAATTTTTTTATTATTAAAAAAAATATTTTATCAAAGACCTATTTTATTCTGATAATAGCGCATCAGAAAATGTTGTACTGGATTTATGTAGACTTTTAATTGATTTTGTACACACCCTCTTTTTAGATAACTGGTATTTGTCACCAAAACTGTATCGGAAATTACATTTTCAGAAAATTAATACTATCGGAACAGTCAGATCTAATAGAAAGAATATGCTAAAAGATTTCGCAGTGACAAAATTAAAAACATTTTAAGTTCTTTTAAGATCTGACAGTGGTATCTTAGCTGTAAAATAGTATGTCTTAGCTGGAAGGACAAAAAAGATATATACTTAATTTCTTCAAAACATTCTAAAGCAAAAATGATTGTAACAAAAAAGAAAAAATGTAGAAATTATACAGACCAAAATGGAAACATTACAAAACCTAATATAGTTTTAGATTACAATGATGGTATGGGTGGAGTAGACCTGCAAGATAGCTATTTATCATCTTTTCCTTTAATGAGAAAATTTACAAAAAGTTACAGAAAAATATTCTTTTATCTAGTGGATATGGAATTTTTTAATACCTCTATTCTATTCGATAAAATAACAAACGTACCAAAACCCAAGAAATACTCCTTTTCAAAAATTATTAATAAATTTGTTAATCAATTTAAGAGTTTTATTATAATGTTAATGTGTGTGTGTTTAAATTTTTATAAAAAAATAATTTCAAATACCAATTCGCTACGAATTGCTTTGGACGGATTTGCCACGCGTGCATATTAATTAATTGCCAGCGCAACTGGTTAAAAAAACACTCTATATAATATAGGCAAATTTCTATATTTACAATATCAGATAATTATATCAAATATTAAAATCATAATCAATATACACTTTAATATTAATATGGTTTTGTGTTAATTAATTTTTTAGTTTGGATCAGCACTGAATTAACTTTTATATATATTTTTTTATTGTATGATTGAAAATGTGCCCTACTTTCATTAAAAAAATAAATTAATGCAAAAATATATAATAAAAGAATTTTATATTATTTTAATATAAATGAGAAATTTGATTTGTTGTTTTGGAACTGTGACTGATTCACTTCAACACAAAAAAAACTATTTAAACTATTGTGGTGTTGGGGTTAGAAATCCATTTGTGTTAAAATAAATGTGGAACGAATTTAACTCAATTAATTTTAATTAGATTTTAACAGAAAGACTCTGACGATAATGGCGTCACCATCGAAATGCATCAGTCGATATAATTATAGACTATATAATTATAAATAATAAGTGATTATTGAACACTTTAAACTATTGTGGTATTGGGGTTGAAATTCATTTGTGGTTTGGGATTCAAATTCATTTCCACAAAGACAATATATACATATATATATATATATATATATATATATATATATATATATATAAATAAAAATTTTCAATAAGAATATCAGAACTTTGACAGCTGATGGCAGTCATGTTTGATTTTTTTAAAGCTTCTTATTCTGCCATTTCAACTCAGTAGAGTTGAAAAAAATTATTATAGAACTTTTAACTCGTAACAAAGCTTAGAAATTGTAAAAACTTCAATAAACTTTTGAAACAAAAGTTTAATGAGTTCATTATTTCACGAAATGGACCTAACAATTGACCACCACGATCATGTGATCTAACTCCATTAGAATATGTGATATCATTGGTTTATACTGATAAATTAAGGGGTTATACGCAGTTAGAAATTTCAAAAAATCGATTTCTTTTTTTTGCATTTTCGGAATGCACATATATTTGAGTATATTCTCTGAAAATTTGAAGTAAATCCGATAAATATTTTCGGACATACACCTGAATTTGTAAGGCCGCGTCAGAGTGTTAGAAAGCAAGTAAAGTAAGAACCGGAGTAGCAGCTAACCGGGGTATATATATATATATATATATAATATAATATATATATATATATATATATATAATATAACCGGAGTACCATGTAAGTTGAAAAAAAATTTTTTAACTATGTGTAAACTACTTCCGAAACTTCAAACGCGTTTATCTCAAAACGGTGTTTTCATAGTCGGTGATCTCGATATCTCAGAAATGGCTGAACCGATCGGTCTCAAATTTTCACGCAATCTTCTCAAATATATTCCTCAGGTATTGAACGAAGGAATAAGGTTTACAAAAATTATTACTATTTTTTTTAAACAATTTGGAGCGAAAATTTTAGTAAAAAACGAAAAATTTTTTCAAGTAGACGCCATTTTGTCAAAAATGAAAATTTTTATTATTCCTTCGTTCAATACCTGCATTAATCTATCCTTTAAAAGAATTGACCATATTTTTTGATTTCGGATAATCCAAACCGCCGATATGGAGATCACCGCCAAGCGCCTTTTTTGGAGGTCGTTCGGGACATCGTCTGCAGGAGCGGTGCACTTCAATATTTTTTTATGATCGACATGTTATTTTATTCTTGAAAGTAGGATCTATTCAAATAACCATAATTTGTAATTGCAAAATAAATACTGTTTCTAAAAAAAATTCCTAAAAAAACGTCGTTTTTGCGCCTCGCAACTGCGTATAACCCCTTAAATCAACCACAGTTACAAAACAACAAACAAACGAGGAAGTTTTATACATTACAATAAATGATAGTTTTAAATGCAGTATGGTTTTTATTGTGTATTTTTAAACCTCCAAATGTATTATATATATATATATATATATATATATATATATATATATATATTTGTATGTATGTATGTACAATACTGAACAGTTTAAATGGATAGATTTGGACGACGAGGAAATATAATGCGACACGAATTTCATTCAAGCCCATTCTCGGAAACATCAGCATTGAGGCGTCAAACTTGCTCGTCAGCAATTCACATTTGCGCTCGGAATGAATTGAATTATAAATTCTCTTTGTCAACAAGTTTGTAGAACAACATCGCAACTCTACTTGATTTAAGGCGCCGGAATGCATAATTAATCTTCGTACATACATGTTTGCATACATGTAAAATAGAAATCGCAAAATATCTCCACTAATGATGTTTTCCATACCTCATTAAACGAAATGACGTCTATTAAGTCGTCCGTACAGACACGGTCGCAAAAACAAAACAACCGTTTTTATTCATCGCGTCGCGACTGTGCGTGTACAGCCACGTGTACGCGTCGCGCGCGCGCGCGTCGCCGTGGGTGGCTGGTTGCGAGTTCATGTCTCCCGAGACGGCTCTGCCGTGTTCGCGTGAACACGTTTCCATGTACAGTTGTGTTCGCAGGTATTTTATACGACCGGTAAACTGTTGTCCGTGGCTCGTCTCTCGAACGTGTCCGCGGGGTATTTGAACAATCAATTAATTAAATATCTTACAATGTCGAGCCGGCTGCTCCGACATTCGAAACGTAAATTCTAACAGAACGACAACCCGAATCATTTACCGAAACAATTAAATACAGTCAAGTTGCTTCGTGTCTCTATTGAACGTATTTTATGTGTATATATATATATATATATATATATATATATATATATATATATACAGTTGGGTCTGTTTTTGTGCAATTTTTTTAATATGATTTTGAAGTTATGCGATTCATATTTCTTCTTAATATCTTTTTATACGATTTTTTTTAAGAATTTCTTTAAACGGTTATTAAATTCAACAAAAAGCTCTTCAATTTTATGAACAAATGAAGGAATCAGAGTCATTTACTTTCGCTTCTCGAACTGATAAGGAATTTTCGGCTAGCAAAGGATGGTTAACCGGGTTTTTAAAAAGGAATGCACTGCATAAGATGAAGATTACGGGCGCGATTGCATCGGCAGATGAAGAAGCTGCCAAATTTTTTGTTGATAACGCACTAGGTCATCCATGTTTAGAACATCCAGATGTAAACATGATGTTTTTTCCACCCAATACAACAAGCATTATTCAGCTATTAAATTAAGGCATAATTGCAACTTTTAACAATATTACATTAAACGCACTTTTCAATTTATATTGGATAAACTAGAAAATGTGTCAATAGCAGTAACTGACGCTTGGAAAAAAATTTCAATCTTTGACCTTATAAATCATGTTGTTTTTGCTATGACTCAAATAAAACCACACACTTTAAATGCCTGTTGGAAAAAGGTTTAGCCTACAGGTCTTGAAACAGTGCAACTATTTAGTTTCTTTTTTATTTTATTTTTTTTATTTTAAACAGTGCAGACATTATTGCGATGATGATTAAAATATGTATGAAAAATTCTGAAATAAATTACACATATGTACATATTGCTTGTAATAAAATTAAATAGTTAAATAAAAAAGCTTTGTTTTGTATCCATTTTTTGCTGATATTTGAAATTTTTTTCCTGATTATTTTTATGCGAATTTTAAACTAATTTCACTTTGTAGCTTTGGTTTTATGCGGTTTTCGAAAATTACGGAACGTATCCCTAATTTTTCAATGTAAGTTAAGTCTTTTTTGTGCGATTTTTAATGCGTTTTTTTGCGGAACGTATCTACCACATCAAAACAGACCCAGGTGTATACGAGGACAGACAATTAAGTAATGCGACCGATTTTTTTTCTCGGCCTGTGGTAACACTGCGAACCTGTAACTCCGCCACCGTAATAGCAGATCCCTACTCTCTCGATTGAGACCTTGACCACCCTCCGACGATCATTTCTTCGCCAGCTGTTTAGTGTTTTGTAACAACGCGCGAGTAGTGTATGTCACGAAAATGGAACAGAGAAATTTATTACTGGTTATTACTGGTGATGAAAGTTATTATTAAAAAAAAAAAGTTATTACTGGTGATGAAAGTTGGTTCTTTCAATATGACCCCGAAACTAAACGACAAAGCCAACAGTGGCTGTCCCCTGGAGCACCAAGGCCAAAGAAGGCG
>CP092090.1:53618567-53643567 GCA_029203775.1 Neoneuromus ignobilis
TAAAAAAGATTTAGACTGTTTGAGACATGAGAATTTTCAAAAATTAATCTTATATAGGCTTATTTAAATTTGACACCTAGATTTGTATTTTATTAACATTTTATAGGGTGGTGTATAGGGAAACATGTGTATAATTTCTTTTATTTCTTTTTAATAAAACACAAATCCAGGCGTCACATTTGGATGATCCTTTATTATGGAAAATTCTCATTTATTTTCTCTAGCAACAATTTCAATGAATGATTTATAATCGGTTACTCAAGCTTATGGTGAATTATTTTTTTTTAATTTTTCTTCTTCCCTCTGTTATAAACGTTTGTTTCTTTGGATGCTAACTCGTTATTTTTTTTAGAATATTCGATCCTTCTTGAACTCTCAGTTTCTATTCTTTACTACTTTGACAATTTATAATATTTTAATTCCATTATTTTCTTCAATCTTTCATCAATTCATTTATATATATGATACTGCATTTTTCATGTGTGTTCACGTTTTTTATTCTATCTTCTCTTGTACTTTCTATATTTTTTATAAATGTATTCATTTCTACCCCTTACATCTTTTTCTAAATTTTTGATATTTCTAGAACTGCGGCGTATGTTAGTATTAGTCATAAAATGGCTTTATACATCTTAACCTTTGTTAAATTCTTGTTTGTCAAGATTGTTTGGTACAAACTTCCACCTACTTTTTACGCTTTTATTATTTGATCTCATACCGATTTTGTAATAACACATGATGATTAGTAAATAATTAAACTTCTAGATATATGGCCATCAAAATGTAAAGTCTAGATTTGTGTTTTATTGAAAAGAAACATGTATCTAGTTTATTTGGTTTCTTTTTAATAAAACACAAAACTAGACGTCACATTTGGATAATTCTATACAATTAACTCAGACAACAGTGCAATGAACTCAAGTTTGTTGAATCTTTTTTACTATTGTAAATAATATTATAGAATATTACACGTGCGGAAATTGAAATCCACTTTACACTTATTCCCTTTTATCGATGAGAAATGATCAAATTTAAATCTCTAGTTCAATGGTATTAAAAAATGTGTTATCGAATTGAAAAACAAATCTAAATCGGTGTTTAATTCCTCTTTAATATGTTTTTTCTTCCTCGCAGAATAAAAAATCTGTTTCGAATGCATCAAGCCTTCTATTAAATAGAGATAAAACACCGTTCTCGATTCGTGCATGAATCTATGTAGTTCGAGTTAATTTGTTTCAGCTGTACAATCCAACTGCGAAATTAGATTTTTTCCGTCGGAAGGGCACAAAAAATGATTATCCTAATCTTATGAAAATTTGAACACGACCCATAGTGCGCGCACATCTTCTCTTGTCGGCCGCGAAGTGTAAGCAAGCGCGCCTACAGCGGCCCAACAACGCAGATCGGCACGATAGCGCGGGCAACATCCATCCCTCGACCGACAACACAACACCGCCTCGCCACGGCCGCAATGTTTTTCCACCAGCACTAGCCCCGGCGTGAATCCCATATTAGATTCTGAATCATCATGAAACATGCTGCAGTGATTTGGTTATGCATAATGTATGTTTATGGTTTTTGTGTCTGGGATGGTATTATATTACTGACGGTTTCGTAATTGTGTTACAGTTGAGGAAGTTCGCGTCTGAGCTACTAGACACTCGATGTCATAACTTAAAATGCAAACATAGATTTCGCTAAGTTTATTTAGTACGAACGCCGCGTTATAAATTTAAATTATATTAGGATAATATTTCGTGACTATGTTTTTCGTCGTACAAATTTGCATTATATTATTTTACGTGTATACAACTTCCTGTTACTGTAATTAGTAAAGGGTTTTCAAATGGTGAATACACGATGTTGGCGAACAGATTCGTTGTTCGTATCGTTCGTTACAAAACACACTCTCGTTGTATTCCTCGTCTTCGTATCTCTTCTTTGACTGAAACATTCTCCATCATTCTCTATCAAATCACTCTCTTATCATATTTAAAAAATAACACTTAACACTTTGGAATGTTATTTATTATCTCGAGTCATAAATAATTTTCGTTGTCGACGGCAAGTTTCAATTACTCATTACTTATCCTAATGACTAGTTTTTGCTTATTTGAATTAAGTGAGTAATGCTCAGTCTTGTTAACCCTCTATAACCCACTGTGACTTGGAGGTAACATATCATATAAACATGGATTTCTTCTCTGTTTACACTTCATTATCCCTGGATATCATTGTAACTTCAATGTAGCAGTCTGACTACCAAAATGCCTCTCATTTGTAACTTTTAATTCCTAATTCTCTCACTGGTGAGTTCTTCTTTGGAAGAGTGCAGCACATGGTGAACGTGGTCTTACATAGTGTTTTGTGTATGTCGATAACTCCATTTTGAATCCAGTTATCAGACTGAAAATTCTAACCTTACTTATTCAAATAAATAGATACTTTAACTTTAGTACATTTTTGATTTTCTAAACTTGTTATCACTTATTTTGTATTTTAAAAGTCTGTGACTTCTAAGTCACAATGGGGCATAATGTACATTTTACATAGGTTTTTATGATATGGTTGAGAGTTACCTTTGTATATCAATTTATAGATTTACTCACCCTTAAAAGGGATCCACAACAGTTCTTTGACAAAAAGTCAAGATTGACTAAAATTATAAACATTAGTGGCTATCAGTCAGAAGATTCTCTGGTGAGTGTTGATTCTGATGAGGAGCAACCAGGTTTATTTAATAGACGTCGGACAAATGTTATTGAAAGTGAGAGTGAGGAGGAAGAACCTGAACATCAGAGTCTACTTGAGGAAAAAGAATCTTCATTGCCACAAAAAATAACATGGAAATTGGTATCGAGTACAAGAAGTCTTACCATATCTCCATGGAAAGGTAAACTACCTGATGGCTATGAAGTACCCAAATTTCCTATTCACTATTTCAGGAATTTACTTAGTAGGGACATATTGGAGGACATCGTTCACCGATCAAATTTATATTCTGTGCAATGTGACCCTTCAAAGTCCTTAAATTTAACACCGGTTGAAATGGAACAATTTTTGGGTTGTTGTTTTTATATGTCTAATTATAGGCTCCCGAAATCTGTTCAGAGACAAGAATTTCAACTGTTGCCGATATAATGAGTAGGAATAGATGGAAATAGATTAGGTCCAAAATGCACTTTAGCAATAATTCTGATTTAGATACAACAGATAAATTACACAAAATAAGGCCTTTCCTTGACAAAATAGTTAGAAAAGGGGCCGTTATAAGAATCCTGGATGTGAAGGTGTTCCAAAAATAAAATGCTCAAAATGTCATATACATTTGTGCTTAAATCCTAATGTAAATTGTTTCATGGCATTTCATACCACATAAACAGATTTTCATACTCTAATGTAAGAGTGTTTCTTTATCGCCCATTGTAACTTCTAAGTCACAGTGCCTATTTTTGCAAATAAATGTTTAAACATCAGAAAAAATAGTTAATTTTTATGTAAAAGTGAATGGATGTCTATGTTACATTTTATATGTTTTTTGCAGAAAAAATAAAAAAAATGGATTATAGAGGGTTAATAGTGGTAGCTTATTTAGGGTGATCCAAATGTAACGCCTAGATTTGTGTTTTATTAAAAAGAAACATATGTATAATTTCTTTTTAATAAAACACAAATCTAGGCTTAACATTTGGATGACCATGTAGATATTTTTTTAAGTATTGTATTGTTTGGAAAAACCGTTGCAATGATTGGTTGTAGATATCAGTTTTTGTAAAAGAAATATTTTTTATGTAACAATGATTTTACGTTATAAATTTTGGAATTATTTTGATTCAGTAAAGCTTGCTGTCTATAACGAAAATTATTTATGATTCGAGTCAATGAATAACATTTCAAAGGCTTAACTGTTAATGTTTTTCAAAAAATCTTCGGCATTTCATTTTTTCACAATATAATCAAAACAGAATTAATTTTTGTTATTTATGTTTTCATAAAATATTTCCACTCTGATTTTAATTCATTATAAAAAAATGACATTAAAGAAGAAATGTAATTTTGTTATATATAAATATATATATATATTATTATTACATATAAAATACATTTATATTCATGTATGTGATAATAATAAACTTTGAAGGTTCAAAATAAGATTAATACGAAAGAGAAAGGTTCTTGATGAAAGTATATGTACTGTTCGAAACGAAGGGTGTCAACATAAGATGAAAACAATACATATACATTTCTATACCTATACACAACAGGATTTACAGCCTCTTGCTACTTCTATTTGCACTCTATCTCTTTCGTCGTAGCATAGCACGAGCAATGAGATATTTTTAAAGAACAATATTATGTTTTGTTTAAATTTTTCAAATACGAATTTTCATTATATTCTTTTACTAGAATACACTTCTACATTTTCATATTGTTAAATTATTTATGTGATTTGTTTAGGACGGGCGCAGTATGGTTATTTTCAATTAAATTTGTGCGATACTTTTTGACAGAATGATCGTGTTTTCTGATTTATGTCATGTCAGATTTATTTAGGGTGAATTACATCGCAGGGAAAATATCAATTTGACTTGTTTTTGTGTTATGGGTATTTAACATTATACAACAATTATGTGATTGTAATTACGTTAATTTTTTATACATTTTGTTTTGAAATATTTCAATCGAGGTTCGTTTTATAAAAAAAAACATGTTATTACAAAGTGAACATATATACATATACAAAATTATAAATTCATCATTAAAATATATATTTATGTAATTTTTTGTAATTACACATATATACACTTTCATCGTAACTTTATCATTTTTTACTCAACATAGTTATCTCTAGAATATTTTTTTATCATTTCAATTGATGAAATCTATAATTATATTAATTTATTTAAAAAATCATATGATTTATGTTTAGTATTTAAACTGATTCATAATAATATTTTGGTTTGTATTTTGTCACTCTAGTAGGAAATATGTCCTAAGGTGACTCAAATAAGACTGAAACATAATAAATGATAATAGACAAGTAAATATATATGTTTTCTTAACACTAAACCTACCAGTACCGGTCAAATTGACCGTTTTCAAACTTTTGTAAAACTTACACATTTTTAAACGTTATAATACTGTTATCAAACTGTATGACAATTCTTAGAATATGCATATAATATTTTCTTCATTGTTTACTTCTAGTTATTTTTTTCTATTTTCCAAGAAAATTTTGTCTACAGAGCCTAGCTACCGCGGTCGGTCAATATGACCGGTCTATTATACAGTTGTCTAAACATGAAAATGTTTTACTGTTATCTCAATTGAAAAGAGTAGACAACAATGCATTGATTACAGCCTCAAGTAGTGCTATTTCTAAAGAGTTTCGTTATGCAATTTTTTAGACAATTGTTTATTGAGAATAGAGATAAGGTAAAGTATCAATACTTGGATGTAAAGAAATAAACGGAAGTCCCAAACCTGGCAGGTTATCAGTGCATAATATTTTTAGGGATATGTCAGGACCAACAGGATATGCTAAACGACATATAATGAAAGGACAAATGAAGACGGCATTTACTCTTACATCGTTGATCAGCGTATAATGCATCATATTATAAAATGTACAGAAGAAGAAGCATTTAGGGTGTTGGGGACTATGATGGGAGCTAAATGCAACAAAACTAGACAACATTTGGTGTAGATGTGGCTGACCAAATGGCAAGGAAATACAGCGTGAAGTCGAAAAGTTGTAGGTGGCCACTTCAGGATCACATTACGACAATATTAAGCGAAAACGGTCGTGGTCGAACATTTTGGATCTAAACTGGAATAAATGCCTGGATTTTGACAACGGGTGAAAACATTTCGAGGCAGGAATTTTTGTTCCAGTTAGCTTCAGAACTCGGCGATGCATACAAAAAATCTCAAGAAAAAATACCAACACCGTCCTCAAGTTCCGATTTGTCCGTACGAAAAACTTGTCAAATAAAATTTTGTAAAGGTTATAATAAAACAACAAAAATCTGTGCGAAGTGTGTATAAAAATTTAGTTCTATTTGTTTTTTTATAAAGAATTTTAGAAATTATATAAAAATAAATTTGGTGAAACTTGATGAAAATTTTTATTTTATATACATTAGGAACAAATCAACAATTATCTGCATTGAATAAGAAAATCGATAACTTTTTAATTACCGGTCAATTTGACCGCGCGTGGTAGGAATAGGTATACAAAATTGTCGGTAGGTTTAGTGTTAAGCGTGATAGAAATTTAAATTGAATCTTTATCCAAAGTTCTATCTACCTAAAAACACCCTCTTTATATGAATAGGTATATTTTATATATATATTAGGTTGGCAAATATTTCCCTTCCGCCTTCTGGTCTTTTTTTTAAAGCTATGTGAAAAAAAAAAAAAAGCGGAAGGGAGATACTTGCCAATCTAATATATATATATATATATATATATATATATATATATATATATATATATTAAGGGTGCTTTTTTAGGTTAGATAGAACATGTGTATGCTTTCTCTTGTTTCTTTTTAAAAAAACACAAATCTAGGTGTTAAATTTGGATGATCGTATATTTTATTTTAAAAATCGTGTTTTAAATCAAATTTTGTTATTAATTTTCTCTTTCGAGTGAATCTTAATTTTGAAAAAAGAAAATGTTTGTGTATAATTATTTATTGATTGACGAAAGCGATAAATGTTTGATAAAATAATTTGAAAAATAAAATTGTATCAATTTCAAATATTCAATCTTGCCATTATATAAGTAAAATTTATAGGACAGTTTTCTTGGAATAATTCAGTTTATATAAACGATTCAGTACGAAATTGTGATCAAACATCCCGTCTGGAATTTTTTGATATAGCAGCTTCTTTCAAATTTCTGAATTAATTGATATCTCTCATCACTATTTTAACATCTTATTGAGGTACGAATCACAAGTTCTTGTGTCTAGAAGTCCATATCCAAAATGTACTCAGTAAGTCACATTTAATAAATGTTAACCAATTTAGAAGATGATTTTTCCACGTTGAATTAGAATAGAATTGATCTTCGGTCGTTTGAATTTAAATTGAAATTTTTAAGCTTTTAATATAAGTTCATTTTAAATTGAGATAAAGGTTCATCAATGACAATTTAAATTTATAATTCAACAAATAATTATATTTTTTTCATTAATCTGTCAAATAGAAAACGAATATACAAAAATATATAATATTTGTTATTGGAAATAAAATAAACGATAAATGTTTATTAAAAAATTCTATAAAACCTTCTATTATTGAGATAAATAGTTCATTTGTGCAGAGTAATATTTATAATAAAAAAATACATTATAAAATAAAGACTATAAATCTATTAATAAAAAATAGAACAAAGAAACGTCAAATAAAATAACGTACCTTCGTGTATATATATATATATATATATATATATATATATATATATATATATATATATATATATATACACTTTCATGTACAACATACATGTATCAATTTAAATCCCTTTTGACCACACCGTATCATGAACTCAACATCTACTTCCATTAACAGCTATTCCCACTAACATTAATTTTACTACAAACCATCAAAGCTTTCCCCCTTAAAAACAACTAAATATATAATATATTCAGCACTCATATATATATATATATATATATATATATATATAATTCTCAAAAAAAATTATTTCATTTAAATTAATATAAAAATTATTAACACAATATATGGTCATCTAAATGTGACGCCTAAATTTGTTTTTTTAAAAAAAATAAAAAAAAACTTTACACATATTTCTTTGTCACATTTGAATGACCTATATCTTTGTTATAAAGAATATAAAAAATAATTTGTAAAATTTAAATATTCAAAAAATAAGTTGTAATATTGAATTTAATTATTTATTTCAAACTTTTTTTCAGTTTGGAAAATTTGAATTATCAGTTCATGAAAATCACTGGGAGAATATCGAACGACTCTTACGAACAGAAAAGATGTTTTTTTCACCTAGAACTACGTGAGTACATTCAGTGATCAGTCCAAGTAAACAATTATAATTTTAAATTATGAATTTTAATTTTTTACAACATCTTTGAGTATCGAAAAATATTTCGGTACGAACATTTAATATTTTATTTATCTCTAAATGTAAAATATTAAAGTATTTATATTTTGAATTTATGTTACTAAAAGATAACAAATATCTTAGCAATTAATTGAATATTTATTATAACATTTGAAGAAAATTTAATTATATAAAAATTGAAAATTTCTTATAACCATTATAAACATTTCTGAAATTATTTTTACATGTCTCTGTATAAATTATAAAAAAACGTTTTATGGATATAAATTTTATTTCCAAAAATATATATATATTGATAATAAAACTAGTTCGAGTCAAAAATTATTGTTTAGAAATTCATCCAAAATATTATATTTTCATTCATGTGCCAAATGAAACCATTAATTAACATTTTCGGCTACAGTAAAAATTATAAAACTATACATAACCGCACGAATCTAATTTTTAACCCGTCGATACTTTTTTCTTAACCCTAAAAAAATCATTCCTCACAATTTACAACTGCCTTGTACATAAATCGAGTATTGTACGTAAACATCTGCACATTTTCACTTTATTCAAGAATTGAAAAGTGTTGATCGGCCGAACCGTCGTAAAAATGAATATAACTGGTGATTGGATGACGGCATATATTTTATATATCTATTTTATATGTTTCTGAATGTATTCTTGTGCAGTATATTTTTTTATATAACATGGAGCTTGTACGTATATATTGCTTTTATAAAATGTAAAATATGATTCTTCATTCAAGACACATTTGTTTATTTTACATGCATGGAACAAAATAAATACATATATATATATATATATATATAGAGAGAGAGAGAGAGAGAGAGAGAGAGAGAATGAGAGAGATGTGTATATGTATATATACTACTGTTTGTTTGTATTTTTTATCAGAAAAAAGGCTAAATTTGAACGTAATCGATATTTGAAATAAAATATAAAAATTGAACTACTCTATTCGTACCCTTGCATTTCTACCCACAAACAAAAGTACATTATATTATAGTTATTTCCTTTTTCAGCTTTAATAATATTGCCCTTTTAAAGTTTCTTCTTTACGAAATTTTTATGAGGAACTGATTTTGTATATTTCAATTATATCTCTTTATTTACCATAAATAATAATATCGATGAAGTAATCAAATTCAACCAAATTGAAATGAAATAATAAGGAGAAAATTATCTAACGTAAATATAATTACAAAAATAATTGAAGATAAATTGAGATTTTAAAATATTCAATAGTTTTTTCGATAAATTTACAAACTTTTATTTATAAATACAACTATAAACCATTATTACAAACAGTAATGTTCGAAAGAGTTTTTTCTGATATAGACATTTTTCTTTTTTTCTATTCCAACGATATTTATATATATATATATATATATATATACATATATATACATATATACATACATGTATGTATACATTAATTATCCTTCTATATTTAAAAAAATGGCATCAGTGCATCTTACCTGTTTTCACTTAAAGCAGTGAAACATGAATCTTAAACGCAAATTTAACAGCTGCAGATAATAAAAAAAAGTGTGCAAAAATGTATATGAAAAATAACACTTGAAGACAGGAAAAGATTCGAGTAGATAAGAAAAGTCTTCATTGAAAAAATAAGAAATTTAAAATGAAACTGGGCCGGTCATATAACAAGATAAAAAAAACTTTGGATAGATAAGAAAATTATTTATTGAAAATCGAAATATATAAAAAAAAAAACAATAAGAGCCCTATGGATAAATGGATCCAGAACCGGATTTAGATGAAGATATATTCTATACTATTCCACTTGTGATACCCCTGATACTACTTGTATAGGGAAGGTCTATGAGACTATCAAAAATATTACACACCTTGATCAGAAAGCTCTTAAATTTTGAGGCCCTAGACTTCAGCATGCCAAGTATATAGGTAAGCCCAACTCTGAATAGAACAGAGATATTAGGGGTACCGGACGAAAATGTCTTTTTTTTAAATAAAAAGTCGACTTAAAATATACATATATAACCATATCAATTATTAATTATATATTCTCCCTCGATAGCTACAACTTTCTTTCATCTTTCTAGTAATTTTAATATGCCATTTGCATAAAAATCTTTTGATTTGGATGAAAAATAGACATCGAGACCCGTTTTCACTTCTTCGATATTCTTAAAATTTTTGTCGGATAAAAAGTGCTGCATTGATCTAAATAAATGGTAATCCGATGGAGCAAGATCGGGTGAATATGGTGGATGAATAATTACATTCCTTTCATATTCCATTAATTTATCCCGAGTAATTTTAGCTGTATGAGGTCTCGCATTATCGTGTTGAAAAAATATGTTTCCTCTATTGAATATTCTAGGTCTTTTTACACGGATTGCTTCTTTTAATCTCTCTGGCCATATTTAAGAATTTCATAATGAATAATTCCTTTACAATCCCACCATACAAACAAAAGAACCTTTTTGACTGTTAAGTTCGGTTTCGACGTTACCAGTGATACCTGACCTTTAGAAAACCGCTGTTTTTTGCGACATTGGTTCGAGTACATAACCCACTTCTCATCTCCTGTCACAAGATGTCGAAAAAATGTTGAATTTTCCTCTAATTTTATTAATTCTTGGCACATTCGAACCCGTACAGATTTGCTTTCATCACTTAAATGATACGGTATCCTCACACCCTGTTTATGAATCTTGCCAATTATTTTTAAATGTTCTTGCACACTAGACCAAGAGTAACCGAGTGTATCTGCTATTTGTTAAATAGATTTGGTCAGATTTGCTTCAACTTTAATGCGTAACACCTCATTGTCCACTTCCACTACCCTCTCACTTCGAGGTTTATTTTTTAAGTCAAAATTTCCATTTCGAAATTGTTTGAACCACCTCTGACACTGCCGAATAGTCAATATGTCCCCGTAAATGTCACAATTTTTTTTTGTCGCAGTCGTTGCATTACTTTTTTGATGAAATTCGTATGACATGCAATTTCGTAAAAAATGATTATCTGGCACAAATCCTTCCATTTAAAATAGAATGCAAAAAAAATGTAATTTCTTTTGAAAGTTGTGCTTTAGATGTCCACCAATCAATAGCAAAAGAAATACGTGTTAAAAGATCGACAGCCGAAACACAACTGACCATTGAAAAGGACGATGTCAAAAAACGACATTTTCATCCGGTACCCCTATTATAGGAAATACATGGAAATTAAATAGTAGAGAAAAGAATTGAATCGGAACACGTAAGACATTAACACGTTTAAATTGCAAACTTAACACTTCAAGTGTTAAATCGGGAATGGGAGACAATTGTCTAATAGTCAGTAATAAAACTTAGTTGACACGACATACAATCAACCAATTCTTGGAACGACAATTACATTCTACCTGAATCGGAACTTGGTTATATCTCGACCAAATATGTGCAATCAAATAAATCACCACATTGTATTTGAAACTATCTTTCTCTAACAAAAATAGTCTTAATTGTTCACATAACGCTGAACTATATACAATATATCATTTCGATAAAAATACCGGAAAACATTGAATAATCAACGTAAAATATCTCGAGTAATAATTTTTTTGTTCGGCACAAAAAAGATTTATACGATCATAAATACAACAAATTGTCATCACGTACAGAGATGCTCGATAAGAAGAATGAAAAAAGAACTGATAAACATTCTCCACATTCAAAATATATTTCGAGATAGCGGATACTCTTATTCCCGGCCAATAAGTTTTTTTTTCTTTTATTTTTAATCAAGATAAACTCACGGTCAATATCTTTATTTTTCTTTATTTTCCTCTGTTGGTTTCACGCCAACAATTCTATATTTTGTACAAATACACAAACACACATATACTTTTATATATATATATATATATATATATATATATATATATATATATATATATATAACAAAATTTTCGTGATAGGGCACAAAGAACTGCACCTAGCATCTTCATTTACTTTATTTTATTCATACACTTTTTTGTTAAAAAATCTCAATTAACTGAGGATTTACTGAATAAACACTTCTTAGAATTATCCGCTTTTATCTGTAATGTCATTAGAGAAAACCCAACTAGGATTATAGTCAACCCCGGATTAAAAGTATTTATCACTGTAGAAATTGTCGTTGCACTGATAGGGCTGTTTAACCTTTTTTTATTTGACTACGTTACGCATTTCAAATCAGAATGACAGAACAATTTACAGTAAGCGGTTACAAAAATATTTATAGAATACATTTGAAGGGTAATCTAATGAATTTCATTACAGACTTGCCGTTTTGCTCGATGTTTTTTTTCTTTAACGACAACATAAAAATAAACAATCAGTTCACAATATGGACGTACGAACTAACAAACAAACACAATGTATTCAACCTTGTATATTTTTTATGAAAATACAACACTAAATGTTACATAGTTCTGTATATGTATATTTCAATAATTACACAACAATATCTTTGTTCAAATATCGTGAAATAAAATCGTACGTACATACAACTATTTGATTTAGAACGGTCTGCTCGTACTTTATTTTAATAAAACATATTATTTCTATTTTAAAACAAATAATCATAATATTATTCCAACATGTGTACAAATAGTCGTGATATTTCAACTATATTTAATAAAAATGATTTTATAAACATTGTATTATAGCTAATGAAAATATTAAAGAAAAATATTAAAACAAACATAGATTTAAAATTAATGATCAAAAATCAAATCAAAATTTTTAGTTGAAATTAATTGTCTTTAATATTTTATACATTCCTTTTTCTATCTTCTTTTCTTGTTTCTTACTACTTTTGTTAATATAAAATTTTCAATTATTAAATCACCCATCAAACCAATAATTATGTATAGAACTATTTTTATCACCTGAAATTTAAACTGTGGTTAACAAAGAAAAAAATACTGCATCATTAATAATCGTTATCAATTATTTATGCAAAAAATATCTTGTTCAAAAGTGGGATATTTGGACGGAGATGAAGAAAATTGTATCTCAATTACATACCAATTAATAAGAGAGAATGAAGATAAACGAGATTGGTATGCAGATGATAATAAGAAATTGAACTGATTAGAATTAGTGTAAATAAATGGCAAAATAATCATTAGTAGATACTGAATAGAAAAAGAAAATATAAAATTCTGAAAAACTTGAACGAGTGATATAACTGAGATGATACGTGAAAAAAAGATTTATATAAAAAAATAATATAAGTAAATAACCAAAAAATACATGAATGTATAATGGAAAAAGAAGAAAATATAAAAAATTGAACAGAACTTGAATGAGTGTTATAACCAAAATAAACGTGTAATAAACAAGATATAGAAAAATATAATTAGGAAGATGGAGAACAACAAATTGAAAACTGATAAACAATTCATAATATAAAAATGTAAGACATAGATGGATGATTCATTTATTGATTTATATTAAAAATAAATAAAATCTTTAAAAAAAACTTTAAAGATTAAAAAAGTACTGTTTATATTTAATCAATATTATATTTTCTGCTATTTTTTATAACAACTCGCTACTTTTTTCCATAATTTAAATTTCACTGGTATAATTTTTTTCATACTCTATGATCAAGCAAATGTCACGCCTAGATTCGTGTTTTATTAAAAAGATGTAAAAAAAATATACATATGTTTTTTTAATGAAACACAAATCTAGGCAACACACTCGGATGACTCTATTTACTGAAAAAAGTTCTCTGAAAATATCTACATGTTCTGTGGAGATATATTTTTTAGATTTCGAAATAACTAATTAACAGATTTGATTAAATCGAGAAAATAAAACTAATAAAAAATTAATTATCATTTATATATCAATATGTTTTATTCAATATTCTTTTAGTACATATTCTATCATTGTACTATTAAAAAAATCAAAACCAAACAAAATAATTATCTTGAAATCATACTTTGTTACAATCAGCTTATACAATAAAAAACAACTTTGTTAATTGTTTGAAAACGTTTTCGATTTTAACTCAATTTATAAAAAAAAAACATCTGCTTAAATAAGTTATTAAATCCTCTCTGGTTCCAAACAGATCATTAGTAATATTTACATAAATGTTAACAAATACTTTAACAAAAATTTATCCGATAATTGAATTGTTATTTCATTTAAATGATGATATCTAATTACCTATTAAATAAAGTCATTTAAAGTATAAATTTCTAAAATACAACTTTTGTATAGATCTAATAAAATATTTATTTAGCAAAATTTATTTAAATTTCATGTGCATTGTTAACTATACGACGTCAGACAATTAAGTAATGTGACCGATTTTTTTTTCTCGGCCTGTGGTAACACTGCGAACCTGTAACTCCGCCACCGTAATAGCAGATCCCTACTCTCTCGATTGAGACCTTGACCACCCTCGTACGATCATTTCTTCGCTAGCTGTTTAGTGTTTTGTACGCGAGTAGTGCATGTCACAAAAATGGAACAGAGAAATTGAATGAACATCGCTCAAGATTGTCTCGAGCAGGTTGAAAGTGATCCTACTCTTCTCGATCGAGTTATTACTGGTGATGAAAGTTGGTTCTTTCATCACCAGTAATAACTCGAAACTAAACGACAAAGCCAACAGTGGCTGTCCCCTGGAGCACCAAGGCCAAAGAAGGCGAGAATGAGCAAGTCCAAAGTGAAAACCATGTTGATTTGCTTCTTCGACAGCAAAGGGGTGGTTCACAAAGAGTTCGTACCACCTGGACAAACCGTAAATCAAGTATTCTACCGCAATGTGCTCGAAAAATTACGAAAAAGGGTGCTCAGAGTGCGTCCAGAGATCGCGAAGACTTGGGTTCTGCATCACGACAATGCTCCCTGTCACAGTGCGTTCAGTGTCTCTCAGTTTTTGGCGTCTAAAGGCATCGCAACGTTACCACAACCGCCCTATTCACCGGACAGTCACCCTGCGACTTTTTCCTATTCCCCCATATGAAAAAATTCGTCAAAGGTCGGCATTTTGACTCCGTTGAAGATATCCAAGAATCTGTGACGAGGGTACTCGGAGAGGTCCCACAAAAAGTGTTCCAGAATTGTTACGAAAACTGGAAAACTCGCTGGAATAAGTGTATAGATGCGGGAGGGGACTACTTTGAAGGGGATCGCAGCGATGTACCTTAATTTTTAAATATACTCGATTTTTGAATTTTGTCGCATTACTTAATTGTCTGACCTCGTATACCCATAATATCAGTATAGTTTGGCAAATTATCATGGAACGTTTAACACTTCAACAACGTTTAGAAATTGTGAAAACTTCAATAGACTTATTGAAACAGAAATTTAATGAATCCATTATTTCACGAAATGCACCCATCAATTGGCCACCAAGATCACGTGATCTAACTGCATTGGATTATTTTCTGCGGGGATATGTGAATCATTGGTTTAGGCAGATAAACCACAAACAATACAAGCATTAAAAATTAACATTGAACGTGTGATTCATGAAATTGGACCACAATTATGTGAAAGAGTGATAAAAAATTAGACTAAACGAATGCACCATGTCGAGCGAAGTCGTGATGCTCATATGAGTGAAATTGTGTTCCATCATTAATGACATAGAGTATGCTTGGAAATAAAAAAAAAATATTAATCCAATTAATTAAATACTTTTCGTTTTATTTCCATTTAAACTTCTGAAACACTCATTGGAAACCCCTATATAAATAGAGATAACTATTTTTACTATTGAAGACAACTGTTAAAAGTAATTTTCTTGAAACTTGCAATAATATTAAATTTCCTCCAACTGAAACTTTAATAAAACGTTTCATAATGTTACACAAATATTAAAAGAAAACAATTACTTTTTATATCGACGATTGCTTTCCAAGTAAACTAATAATAATTTTAATGTAATTTTAAAGCATGAACTTCGTTCAAAATTAATTTCATTAGTTGTTGATTTAGTAGATTAAATTTTCAAACTCTTACAAATATTCAATTTACAAATAAAAATAATAATCTTTTCCCTATGTACATCTCAAAAGATTACTCTCTCTCAAGTAACCGCAAAAAATCTCCAAATATGTTGACTGGTTTTTATATGAAAATATCTCTTTGTAGACAACCCAAATGAGTTTTCCAATAAAAATGTGTCGCCCGCGGCCCAAGCAATCACAGTCTCTACGTGCGATCTGAAATATTTCTGCCTCTTTCATTTTTCCGCTACTCCTGCGGATCATTCACGTAAGAGCATCGTTTAGTTCAACAAAAAGACGACGAACATTACGACTTGAATATATTTTCATTTACAAATGGATTATATATATATATATATATATATATATATATATATAAACTTATTGTTATTTTTTAAAAAAAATCTAATATTACCTTTTTTAAAACAGCTACCACTTTTAAAAGACAACTGTAATAACTTTTCTATCAAACTAACTTTTTTTGACTCGACAGATTTTATTGAACATTATCAAATATTAAGAATTGTAATCGGTCAATCAAATTATACTCCTAATAGAATATAAATTATTAACCAAAAAAAAAACACATAAATCAAAAGAAATTAAATGCAGAAATTAATATCAAGACAAAATCACAAAAAAATAACATTTATTATAATAATTATTCATGTCTGTACTTTTTTTTAAAAAAAATAAGCAAAATTATATTTTATTAACTAATATACATATGAAGTTAGGAATGGAATTTTTTCTCGCAAGTGAAATTTGAATAACAACTTAATTTATTTAACTCGTTGAGGACGCGGTGTACCACCGGTGACTCACACGCGAATGGTTTATCTGGCGGCGTGTACCACCGGTGGCTCACACGAGAATGGTTCAGCAAAGTACGATTTTTACTGCCGCCCGATGAAGCGACATAGAAAAAACTGCGCCGTCCTCAACGTGTTAAAATAATTTTGCCAACTACAAATAACTTTTTTGTTTCTAAACACAAAATAGAAACTATAAATAAATATACGGTTTTTCAATAAACAAGTCAGAAATTGAAATGAAAATAAAACAAAAAATATTTAATTAATTAATTAAATATTTTTTTTATATTTAAGCATATTCTATGCCATTAATGATGGAACACAATTTTACTCCTATGATAATCATGACTTCACTTGACATAGTGAATTCATTTAGTCAAACTTTAAATCATTCTTTCACATAATTGTTGTCCAACTTCATGAATTACATGTTCAATGTTTATTTTTAATGCTTCTGTTGTTCGTGGTGGTTTGTCAGCATAAATTAATGATTGCACATAACCCCACAAAAAATAATGAAATTGAATTAGATCGCATGATCCTGGTGATCAATTGATGGGTCCATTTCGTGAAATAATGGACTCATTAAATTTTTGTTTTTATATTTTCTAACGTTATTGAAATATTAAACATTTTATGAAAACTTGTCAAACTATACTGAGTTGAAATATTAAAATAAATTTACAAAAAAAATTCAATCATAGCTGCCATCAACTGTCAAAATTCTGACATTCTTATTGGAAAAGCCTTTGATTATATGAACAAATAAATTCAGTACGAAAGTCATAAAAAATGTTTCTTTATTTAATACTATTTTTAAAGCATGAATAAACGATTAATTTCTACATCAAAATATAAAATGAAATATAGAATTTATTGTTTCAGGAATAATACGAGAAGATAGAAAGAGGACCGAATGAATCAGAAAGAAAAAATTACAAAAGTCCTGGCAAAAGTGAGAAGTTTCAAATAGAAATAAACAAGTCATACTGCTAGAAGAGAGGACTATCGATGGTCGAGGAAAATTAGATATATAAAAAGGTTGAAAAAAGATTCATTGATATTAGCTGCTAAGAGGTTACTTCCTCGTGGATGACCTGGAATTCCGATGATCGAACATTAAACAACAGTCCATCCGAAGATAAGAAAAATGCTCCAAACATGATAATTCCTGAAACAAACAGCAAAACACAGTTGTGATACGAAAGTCGATTAGGCACTCTAGCACTGTCAACTCTTTGAAACTGCAGACATTAACTCTGCTTATCTCTATATGAGATAGAGATGTAAGAAAAGTCAGAATGAACTGGTAGAGAAAGACATTGGATCGGTCGAAATGGAAAGTTTTGGAAGCGGTCTTCATCCAACAATGAATAAAATAATATAGCTGATGATGATGATGGAATTTATAACACAACGAAAAAATATAGGGTCATCCAAATCTAGGCGTCACATTTGGATGACTACATATATCATTTTTATATAAATTATTAAAATATATTACAAATTTTATTATTTTATTAACGAAAAAATAGTATCCTTTCGATTACTTATATAAAAAATAAACAGGGGTTTAATTTTTTACCTATTGTATTAAATATTTATTAAATCTTTTATAGACTATTTCAAACAATGAATTTAATTTTAAATGATTCTCTATCAAATTAACTAAATAAATCCTTACATACGTCACATTAAAATAATAGAATAAATATAATTATATAAATGATATTTTTTGATCTGAAATTGTAATAAAAAAGAAATTATTCATTTTTACACATACATATTAAATGTACACTCGCCACTTTCTTTTTCTCTCTCACACAAATACACACACACATACATATATATATATATATATATATATATATATATATATATATATATTCAAGCTTAAACATACCAAGTATCAACTTTTCAAGTTGTTCGCACTGCGTATCTTAAGAATAACGCGAAGACTAGTTGGCAGTTGTCAACGATGCCACCCTTCTGTGATTCTGTGAAATTGATTTATTGAAAGCACACTCCCTTAAAGCTTAGCCAATAGCTATATAACACGCGCTGCAAACTAACATTCTGACAGGAATGAAGTAGCAAGTAACGACTGGAAAATAAATACAACTCTCACATTCACCCCCTATACTTAACCATTTAAATAAACATGTATAAATAAACGACATTAAATGGTTATTTATGTACTGCATACTTGAATAGATATATATATATATATATATATATATATATATATATATATATATATATATATATATTTTATTTAATTTTTCGATAAAACAAGATAGTCGTAACAGAACAGTTGATTACAGCGTTATATATATAGATGTGTCATATTTCATTAAGGAAGGACTGTTTCGAATACGTAATGAACTTCTGTGTCAATGAAGTTGGAAGATAATCTAAGTAGAAAAAGAATCACTAATTGCAAAAAATGTCTCTTAGTTCAACACTACAGAATTTCATACATCATTCGAGATACTAGAGACAAATGCAATACATAGATCGAGTTTAATTCCCGCAGGACAAAGAAAATTGAAATATCATTTCGAAGAGCAACGTCACTAATACAATATAGCAGTTCGGAAAGTAATATTGAGTTGATTGATTGAAAATGTACCGAAATGAAATTATTATCGATAGTGATACGAATGATTTAATATTGATTAATAATAGCAAAAATAAAAAAAAATATATCAGTAATTAAATAAATATGTAAAATTTATTACAATGATGTTATTTATAATCACATATACGAGGTGTGATCAAAAAGTAAGGTGAATTTTGAAATTTAGCGGGCTACATCCGTTCGATCTTCGATTTTTTTATTTGGTTATGTTGGTACACTCGTCTCGAATATATGTTCCAAATTTCAGCTATGTAGCATGTTTAGTTTGTTGGTGAGAGGCATAAAAGTTAGAAGTGTTTTGCAGGCTCCACGATTTTCCGCTGTCGAAAATCATGGATCAAAGAGTTTACATTAAATTTTGTGTGAAAAATGGAATCAAGTGCTCCAAAACACTTGAAATGTTGAAAGTGGCATACGATGAGTCTACTTTAAGCCAAAAAAATGTTTACAAGTGGTATAAACTCTTCCAAGAAGGCCGAGAAGACACCGACGACGAACCTCGTTCTGGACGCCCCAGCACGTCAACAACCGATGAGAACGTTGAAGAAGTGAAGAAAATAGTGTTGGGGAATCGTCGAATTACCATTAGAGAAATTGCTGATGATATTGGCATCTCGTTTGATTCGTGCCAATCAATTTTAACGGGTGTTTTAGACATGAGACGTGTGTCAGCGAAGTTTGTTCCGAAATTGCTCGATTTCGACCAAAAGAACCGTCGCATGAGCATCGCCCAAGAGCTATTGAATGACGTCAACGACGACCCAGATTTACTCGACAGGGTCATAACAGGTGACGAAACATGGGTATACGGTTATGACGTCGAAACTAAGACTCAATCGTCCCAGTGGAGGCATTCCGGATCACCGAGACCAAAAAAGCACGCCAAGTTCGATCAAATGTGAAGGTTTTGCTTACAGTTTTCTTTGATTGCAGGGGCGTGGTGCATCATGAGTTCTTGCCACAGGGTAGAACAGTAAATAAGGAATATTACCTGCAAGTTATGCGCAATTTGCGCGAAGCAATCCGCCAGAAACGTCCGAATTTGTGGAAGAACAAAAATTGGCTTTTGCACCATGATAACGCCCCTGCTCACACATCGTTGCTTGTGCGCGAATTTTTGGCTAAAACCAACACACTAATGATGCCGCAGGCACCGTATTCCCCAGACCTGGCCCCCTGTGACTTCTTCTTGTTCCCGAAACTGAAGAGGCCCATGAAAGGACGGCGTTTTACAACGATTGAGGAAATAAAGACGGCATCGAAAGAGGAGCTGAACAAGATCACAAAAAATGATTTTTTGAAATGCTTTGAGGATTGGAAAAAGCGTTGGCACAAGTGCATTATATCCGAGGGGGATTACTTTGAAGGGGACAAAATAAAAATTGATGAATAAATAAATATTCTTTGAAAAAAATAAAAATTCACCTTATTTTTTGATCACACCTCGTATATGATATATTAAATCTATTTATTCAGTTATAAATAACTACATACAAATTTCTAGTCATTTATTTTCAAATATAAGTGTTTTTCTAAACGTGATATAACTTTAAATTGATTCCCCATTGAAAGTTCTATCTAACCTTAAAAAACAACCTAATATATACACATACATTTAAAGATGTTTTTTTAAGTTAGATAAAACTTTCGATAGGGATTCAATTTAATGTTCTATCACGCTTAAAAAATCCTATATAATAATTTTATTCCTAACATATGTGTAAGTTTAATATTAACTTTTATTAATCAATTTCAATATATATATATATATATATATATATATATATATATATATATATATATATATATATATATATATATATTACAAAAAATATTATTTATAGAAAGGGTTACATTTTCGAAGTCCAGTCAAATTTCTGAACAAAATATGTGACCGAAATAGTTAATATATCTAATAACTTTGACGACGAAAAACCAAACTAATAAAGACTTCAATAACAACCATGAAAGTACGTCCGCTGTCAATGGAGTAAAACGTGAAAAGTTCTCAAAAGTGACCGAAAGCTCTACACATGCTCTGCGATTACACAAACAGAATATTAATTTCATCATCTTTTGAGGTATGAAATACACTTTTACCATTTATAGAAATCGTATAAAAAATGTAACCGGTGAAATGGACGAAAATCGACGCTTCATACAATTTTTGTATTTCCATTTAACTCGGTCAACCTTTTATATAATAGCATACATATGTATGGGTGTATATACTATATTTATACACACACACACAAATATATATATATAGAGAGAGAGAGAGAGAGAGAGAAAGATAGAAAGAATCATCCAAATGTGAAGCCTAGATTTGTGTTTTATTGAAAAAAAAACTATACACATGTTTCTTTTTAATAAAACACAAATCTAGGTGTCACATTTGGATAAACCTCTCTCTCTCTCTCTCTCTCTCTATATATATATATATATATATATATATATATATATATATATATATATATATATATATATATATATATATATATATATATATATAAACTCTATGGATAAAATCAACAAGAAACCATTTCATTTAATTTTTATTCCTGAATACAAGTATCATTAATATTGAAAATTAACTAGTAAGATTCCAAAACTTAACAGTGATGATTATTTACATAAAAATATTAATAATTTAAATTTAAATGCAATTGTAATAACTAGTATTTCTTGATTATTCACATGGACAAATTTTCTTAGCTTAATTAATAAAATTACTCTTTTTAAATTTACAAAATAAACCAGATAACAACTAATAAACATAATAAGAGAAAAGTATTGTTTTATAAATATTTTTTTATTAAAAATCATATTCGTGTTTTTCATTTTTATTTATTGTTAATTATGGTTAACTTTTTTAATTAAAATTAAAAATCTATTGTCTTTGTGATATCGTATAACGGTCAGTTTTAATCAAAGTACCTGTATATATAGAATTTTCCAATAAGCGCTTCAGAAGTTTAAATGAAAATAAATCAAAAAGTGTTTAATTAATTGATTTTTTATTTTTTTTATTTTAAAGCATATTCTATGACATTAATGATGGAACACAAATTCACTCATGACTACCACGAATTCGTTTAATCCAATTTAAGTCACACTCGCGTAATTGTGATCCAATTTCATGAATTACACGTTCAATGTTTCTTTCTAATGCTTCTGTTGTTTGTGGTTTATCAACATAAACCAATGATTTCACATAACCCCGTAGAAAATAATCCAGTGAAGTTAGATCACATGATCTTGGTGGCCAATTGATGAGTCCATTTCGTGAAATAATCGACTCATTAAATGTTTGTTTCAATAAATCTATTGTTTTTTAGATGTATGGTATGCAGTACATTCCTGCTGAAACCACATATCGTATAAACCATTTTCAATCATTTTTGAAAAAAATGCAATAATCATGGTTCGGGAACGCACTCCATTTACTATAATATGATCTCCAGCTTCATTTTGAAAAAATATGATCCAATGACACCACCAGCATGTAATACACACCAGACAGTTACTTTTTGTGTATGCAGTGGTCTTCGTTCAATGACTTGTGGACTGATTTCACTCCAAATTCTGTAATTTTCTTTATTTAATGTTGACCGTAAGTTTGACGAAACACGCGATTAGTTTTACGTACTGAGCATTGATTTTTATAGTTAGTTTTTGCAATTAATGGATCCATTTCGTAAAATTATAGACTCATTAAACTGTTGTTTCAATAAGTCTATTGAATATTTATTTGTTGTTTTGGAACTGTGACTGATTCACTTTACACAAATGAATTTTAACCCCAACACCACATAAATTTAAAGTGTGGGGTATTCTAGTCTAGACGCACGAATTTTAGGTGTTTTTTCGGGCGCTATAAAAAAAACCAACAAATATTTTTACTATCCATTTTTATCAGTTATTTATTGACATTTTAAGAGTATAAAAAAGTATTATTAAAAACAAAAAATTCAAAATTGAAAAACATACAGGCTGGAAAAGTGGAGGCTTGAAAAAAAGGTGTCTCCTGGTTGACGTGGTTCCAGCCCTTCCGATCATCTGAAACAAAAAAATTTTTGAAATTATTGAAAAAGAAGGTTGTAGTAGTGTCCCCGCCTAGGGAAATTTTTAAAAAAAATTTAGCAAAATGGCGGCAGTGTGAAAAAACAGTCATTTTTTGCCCTATTTTTTTCAACTTTCGGAATTTTTTAAAAATAGTAAAAAACAAAATTTTCAAAAAATCCTAGGCGAGGGCAATCACTGTTATATTGAGAAGCTCTGCTCCAAATTTCAAGTAAATCTGTCTATTAGAACTTGAGATATCACGTCAACCGTGTCGAAAAAAGTAGTTTCGAGAAAAACGCGTTTAAAGTTGATTCGTTCCGGCCAGACCGGATTGGTTGGCGCGTCACAAAAATAGCTATAACTCCGAAAATAATTCGAATTTCGAAAAATTCTCTTAAGGACATATTCTTAACACTAGAACTACCAAGAGCGTCATTTTGACGATTTTCAAATTTCGTGCTTAAAAATTTCGATATGGTTTATGTATTGTTCTAGAATTTTATGACGACTTTTAATGAAATATAAGAACAGTTAAATATTCCTATTCAATTTCCACTTAGCTACTTTAACTTCCATAATTAGTATGACCTATACCTATTTCTACCAAGACACGTCAAATTGACGAAATTAGCAATCTCAAAATTTATATTCAAGTGAATGTAAATACGTATTGATGTCCATCCTTGCATACACATATATCGCTTTCAGACATTTCCTGGAAAAATTTTAGGTACATTTTTCCTATGAAAAATGTATTATTGAATGATCCAAAGTGTTCGGCAGCCGTTATAACGGGATCTATTTTGTTCGGATTATGATTCGGTTTAGTACTAAACGCTCTAACTGGTGAATGTAATCAGGTTGCAATCATTATCAGTTGTACTTCTAATGTGATAAACTTCTTGGTTGAAATTCCCCAAAATAGCCACAAACGCAGTAAGCGATTGCGAATATATTCAGATACTGAATCGGATAGCCGAATAGAAACCGAACCGAGACAGCAAAAAGACATTGCTGTCGACGGTACTGAATGGGAAGAATTAGGGAATGGCTGTGTTAGTAGATTGCCATTACGTACTATATTCAAGGATACTTCGGGCCCAAATGGTTATGCGAAGCGAAACATTATGCTCGGTAATGTTAGTAGTGTATTTCGGCTTATAATTGATAATAGAATTATGAGCCACATAAAAGCTTGCACGGAGCTACAGGCCAGAAACATTTTACAGAACGACTGGAAAATTACTATGGACGAATTATATGCTTTTATAGCCATTTTGTATGCTCGAGGAGCCTACGAAGCAAGAAACATGAAGTTATCGTATTTGTGGCCCAAAAAATTGCCGAAACTATGAGTAGAAA
>CP092090.1:53653567-53673567 GCA_029203775.1 Neoneuromus ignobilis
CGACCCCTCATTCCCCACGTTGTATAAATTTCACACAATGCGAAGATATAGCAAAGCATATAAAAAAATATTTTTTTGAAGTGAAACTTCTTTAGCCGCGTTAGGGTAAAAATTTTGTTGACGCGGAAATAGAGAATATATGACGGAAATAGAGACGGAACGTGAGTACGAATTTTAGTGCCTGATTTGAATTTGCATACATGCTTAGACGATAGAGTGAGAAAAAACCCATCACGCATGCGCCCTCTTTTAACATGTGATTAGATAACAAGAACTGTTGTAATGCAGGCAGCACGTATGTTTACTATTTGAATGATGTCATTATTATGCTTAGTAATTTTTATATTCAATCAGTTGTTGTTAATTGTGTTTAAATAAGAGTGTTATTCAGTGCGATAAAATTGATATTTTTGATAAGTATATTAATTATTATAACGTCATCATAATATTAACCTCAATAATCATAAAAATAACAGTCAATTAAATCCACGCGGTATTTAAAAATTTAGTAAACAACACGAAATTGAGGGAATTGACACGTATACCAATATATACAGTAGTATGTAGTATTTTGTAACATTATTTTGATTAATCTATTTATCAAATAAAAGAAATACTATTAAAAACACGTGATATTAAAAAAAATTATCGAAACCTATAACAGTTTTGAGATTATCTGTTGTTTTATTTGTAATAAATTCTCACAATAATTATGAATTCTTTGTTCTCAGGTGTCATTTTGAAGATTTATTAAATTTTATGTGGGGTTATAAAATTATCAATTATCTATAAATAGTATCTAAATAGATGCTATTTATTGCAGTTATATTAAAGTATTTAATTAGTATTTAATTATTTGTGAGTATTTTCTTTAATTGTTTAATTTTTAAAACATTGATCTAATTGTATATTATATATTATACAATAGTAATATAATAGTAATTAAAAATTAAGATGGTAAAGTCTATTGCGCAAAAAATTTACTTATCAAAAACCAATTGTATCGTTTATACCTACTCAGTCACCACCGGAGGAAGCAGTGGAAATCGAAGAAATTCCAAACGAAAACGAATAAATTTTCACAATTCATAATTTTATAAAAGTTTTAATTTGAAAATGAATATTAATCTTACTTAACACATTGTATACGGACAACGTCTCGACGTCTTTTGCATACTATTACTACAGTATGAAAGACATCATCGAGACGCGTTGTCCGCTTACGATGTGTTAATATGAAATAATTGTAAAAATTTAATTCATTTAAAACATTGATCATTTTCTACTTAAATTTTTATCCCGTGTATTTGCCGCTTCTCTTCCTACTACATTTCTTCATTTTGTTACTTGCTTTATTCTGAAGAATTTGTTCATCTACGAGTTTTAGGCATACGCTTGTCCGTGTACCTTTTGATGACTTTATTGAAAAGAAGTTTCACTTCTGGTATGTGTATAAGAATACACATAACCCTTTTTTTTATTTTGTGGATATGATGCTGTTAAATAGTTATATCCTTTTCAAGAAAAATAAAAAGGATCGAGCTTTCTACATTTACAAGCAAAAACTAACGGAAGAAATTATTGCCAAATATTTAAAAAATAAAAGGATAAAGAAGACATCATCTATAAATGATTCAATAACAGGGTATACTGGCCGGCACTTTCCCACAACAAGAACACCTCCGATAGAAGCAAAGGGAAGAAAACCATCAAAGCTATGCAATGTATATTTATTTAAGTCCCTTAGAAGAGAAACTGTTTTTAAATGCGATATTTGCAACGTACAGTTATATAGACCATTTTAAAAATTACCATATTAATTTAAAAAATCTACGAACTATCTTCGTTTATTTACTGTACAGATGTATAATACTATCTTTTGTCTAATCATTACACGTAATTTCTAAGTAAAATCAATAATAAACAAAAATACAAGAACTATCGTCGAGCAGTAATGCGCGGCGACTCGGCTGTGTAACGCTAGTAGCGATTTTAGAGCTGTGATGCAAACGGGTTAAAATCATGGCTGCACTCTAATTGTTTTCAACATTTTAAATAGTTCAATAATCGCTATATTTAAGATCCTGTTTACTTATATACGACTATACTCAGTTTAAAAAAAAAAAAAAACATTTGTTCAACAGTTACTTAAATATGAAAAAAAAAATATTTTATATATAGAGATAAATACCTTATAAAAAAAATAATAAACTATAAAATAAATGTGCAAATTTAAAGTCAACGTACCAAAATTTCAATCTTCATTATTATTTGATCTTCGTTACAAGAACAAAACATTCACAAATTGCAATGATTGTTAATACTGAACTCTAATTCCACAAAAAATAAGAATTGATTTGTTATTGTAACGTATTTTTTAAAATTTATATGAATATGAAATAATAATGAAAAAAATCAATAATTGAAATTAGCTGTAAAATATTACTTGATATATAACTTAATCAATATATTATAAAATTATTTATTAAATTAACCAAAAATTTATTGTTTTATAATGAATTGAACTTTTTAAAATTAATTTTCTATACCTACCATACATTTTACTTTAGTCTATTTCATATGTCTAAATATTGTTATACGTAGTGATACAGAAATCAACAATATATGTAGAAATAAGATAGTGATTAAAAAAATTCGAAAAAAAATTAATTAATTAGTTCGTTGCGTTCGCCATGACTGTTGTGCAACATGGAGCGAAGCAATTTTCTGTACGTAGTCTGTAAAATGCGAGGTTTGAATCTAGGATTTCTGCCAGGTAACGTGTAAATTCAAGCATCCGTCTCATTTTATCTTATTCGATGTATTCTCTTTCTTTATTTTACTTATTATATGATATTTATATCTTATACTGAGTGATAATAATAAAACAATGTCAATTATATTATTTAAGTAAATCATATTTTTCTATTGTAATTTCGAATATCAATAAAGCAAATAATGATCCGCTAGAATCTTTACTGTAATTTCCTCAGCAGCAATTATTCGCGCATGAATAGTCGAATTTTTTGCACAATTTTCAATTCATTTAAAGAGTATAAATAATCATAAATTAAACTTTTTATGCACAAAATTCACACACACACATATATATTTATATAAATTATTTACCACAGGTTATCGTCTAATGATCCTTCGTTACAAATACTTAAAGAAAAACTTTTCTCTATATTTGTTTGTATAACATAAGTAGATAATAGAGAACTAAAGAGAATGAGGCACGTCAATCACAAAAATAATTATTTGAAGAAAACAATGTTTGTATGTGTATATATATATATATATATATATATATATATATATATATATATATATATATATATGTATGTATGTATGTATGTTATAATATCCAGCAGAACATGAGAACGATGATTATAATTAACTCAACGGTAGATTATTGTCTCTTAGTAATATTATGGATCTTGGTTCAAATACTGTATTCTCTTGTAGTTTAGTGAGTCATTGAATAAGTCGTCAAAGGAGATGCTAAAGTGAAATCGACAATTTTTAAAAGATATTAATACGAAAATTCGCATTAATTCACTACTATTTTCGACTCTTTGTCTTAGTCTATATTAACCGAAATATGGTACGTATAATGTAAATATATTTTATTAAATTTTCTTAATTAATATATTACACTTAATCATTTAAAAAAAAGTTATTTTTTTAAAATAAAGGACTACACTATACTAATAAGAGAATGTATACTATATACACATGTGTGTAAGGAAGAAATGGATTAATTAAAATAATCTTATTAAGAATTACATGTTTTATTCAATGAGAACCAATATAAAATTATTATTATAAATTGCTTCATATTATTCGTATTTAAATTAAACTTACAATTACATATCTTCTAATGCAGAAATCTACATCCAATCTGATCATCCAAGTGCTATATTCCAGAAAAATCCAGTATTCATTCATCTGCATTTAATACTTTATTTATTTATATATATATATATATATATATATATATATATATATATATATATATATATATATCACACATCCAGGGACAACATATCCCAATTTACAAACAAGCACACCTTCCCCCTCCCCCCACATACACACACACGCCTTCAGAGTTAAAGCATAATAAATCAAATAAAATGTTCTTTTGAAAGCAATTTATAAATTGATATCAGTTGAATGGAAATTTCACTGAACACCGTATTACGAGCATATTTCAAAAACAATTATAAAAAAGTTAAAGTAAATTTATCTTTCATTATAAATATTTTGTTTACTAAATGGATATTAGATTTTTTTAAAAAAAATGGGAAAAATATTTTCCTTCATAGCTGTTAAATGTCTTACCATAATATATACATTACTAAAGGAATCTTTCAAAGTGAATCGAATACAGTTTAACAAAGTTATGCATATGTAGCTCACTTTATTTCACACCAAAAAATTTCTAATATTTAAAACAACTGTTCAATTTTCTTTTAATTAACTGCAAAGAAAATCGAATATATTTTTTATTGATAAGATAAAATTAAAAAATATTTAGAAGTTACTTAGCTGTTAGAATATCTTATGATGTTGAGATAATAATTCATCAGTTTCAAAACACACAGTGAAATATGTTAGTTTTTTACCCACTTTTAGTTGTAACTCTGGTGTAGCTAATAAATGAATTATTTAAACATTTGATTTCATGACTTATACCAAAACAAATTCTCTTTACGCTAAAATAAAAATCAATTAATTTCCAATAACTAATTAATATCCCAAATATCACTAATTTTTCCTTGATAAAAATAATCAATAATAAATTATTCGATTTGAATTTTTTTATACAAGTCCAACATTTAATTCAGTTTTGCCAGAAGATTTAATCAATGCCAAGGCATAAAACATCCGATTATTTGGTCTAAAATTGAAAGTAAAATAAATTTTTTATATCAATCCTTGAAAAAAATATAAATGCGGTCGTATGAAGATTTTAGTATTTTTCGAAGAAAATTAAAGGTAAATTACCACTGTGACCGTTGAAAAAAGATTATTTTTGTCTTTTCATGTCTGCTGTATGAAAAATACACCCATAGTTTTGTATCGAAATTACTGTAAATGATTAAGATGCAAGTGACATTTTGAGTCACAGTGATTACATTTGCACGCAACTCCTCATTTGCGAGATATGTTAAGAAATATTCCCCAATTTTTAAGATTTAATGACTTGTTTTGCACGCAATATCAATGAAAACTTCAGGTATAGCTAATAGCTTCGAAGATGAACGTAGGCGAAGTATTATGAACAAAATTGAGTATACACTGTTTCTACATTACGATGCTGAGGAAGAAAAATATATTCGACAAAGACCCGTTCAAGAGGTGCCGCACGAAGAAAAATCGGTCAAAAAAAATACCAAAACAAACTTGGATTAAATAACACCTGAAGAAGGTCCGCGAACTATGGTTGTGGAATTAATGAAACTTGGAAGTTTAATATTTCAACATTTGCAATGAAAATAAATTTTGAAATGTTCTTTTTTTAAAAAAAAGAATGTTTCGAGTCAGCCGAACTCTTAATTCTCAGGCGATAACTATCTGATTCACTTGAAATTTATGGAAAATATGAATAACAGATACATTTTTAATTTAGAGTAGGAGCTGAGTTCTACACAATAACTTTCCGAAGAAAAGAAATTTTTGTAATTTTTCCGGTGTAAAATTTGGATTTTAAAGTTTATTTATACAATTTAAAAAAAAAAACGATATCAAAAAAACCTTGTTTAATTAAAGCAATATTAATACTATTTATAAATCTTGTTCATTTTTTGAATCATCTAATTAAATGTTATGTTCGCCAATACATAAAAAAAAATAAAGGTACGTCCTACACAGTCCAAGATAAAATATGAATTGTTTTATTTGACTTATGTTCCAACTCAGAAAATAATTCGATAAAAGATAACATAAAAAATATAAAAATCAAAAAGATTTACGCTGATGGTTTTTTTCGACCGGTCATTGTGGCATTTCCCTTTAAACGTTAAGTATCATCGGCGATATCATTTTTTCCTACACAACTTCCGATGATCTGTCTGTTTTGCTCAATCGTTGTCTTCTTCTCGATCATACATAAATTCTCGACCTGTAACGACTCTTCGGCCCGTTTAAAATGTTCTTTGTTCTCGACCGAGTAATAAAATATGCAGCACGCATGTATGTACGATTCGTACATGCAGAAGACGAAAACACTTGAAAAAAATGTCATTTGTATAACAACATATTCGACATAAACAAATTGTAATTCGATCGAAATTCAATTGAAAGATATTGAAACTATAATAAATTGTATTTTGATATTTATCATATAAAACAAAGATTATCAATTTTACACTGCAACGCAACATCACATCATGAAATAATTATTGATATATTCATATTATTATTTTTTTTAAAAAAAACAAACAATTCTAATATAAAAACAATATAATAAACTGAAATAAAATTATAGAACATACATTTTGTGATTTTCTTTATTTCCAACCAAATAGTCAACAGAAAAACAATCTAAATATTGTAGTTTATATCCAGTTTCTTGTCACGCAAGTTTTAAGGCCTATTCTTCTGTACAGTAACAATGGCAATTAACACATACTGATACACAGTGTGCCCATATATGAGTAGCACCTTTGCGAAGTTAATCATTATTATATGTGACACTGACATAGGTGTACCGATTTGATTAAGATCAATATAATAAGCAAAGCAACAAGGCGACCGTTTACTGTATTCTTTTTAATATGATCGAACGACGAGATAATTTCGACTCTCGCGGAAAACGAAATTTTTTTTATTTTTATTATATTTTTTTTTTGTTTGTTTGTTTAATACATATTCATATATGTATGTATAAATTTTAAGTGCATGTTTCAACAAAGACTATCGTTCCAATAAAATTCATATAGCATATAAAAATACCCCTATGCCAGCAGGACAAATACAATGTTATGCAAAAAGCACTATAATGGAATCTTACAATATTTTAAGTAGTAATTTATTTTTGTATGAAAGCATGTGTATTTTACCATATTTATTAGTTTTCAATTATTTGATAATTTATTTAAATTTGTTACAACAGTCTTAACAGTGTGATATTGACCTGACCAAAACGTAAATTAAAACAAAACGTTTCACGTGACAACAATAATAATAGTAATAATAATAAAAAGAAAATTAATTTCAACAAAAATAGTGTAATTGGTCAATGACACGGTGATGGCAATGTTTCAGTTATGTGATTACTTCACATGACACAAACACTGCAAAAACTGTACACATCTCGATTAATTTGCAACAGAGGAGGTGCTATGTGCAATCACTGGTCATATTTGTTTACCAATAGATTTCAGTATCATCTACATTTAAGAAGAGTGCATTTCCTTTGTTGCAAACGGTCTATAATTTTGTAGAAATACGACGTGCGAATCCTGATTAAAAATTCCCAATAAACATATATACATAAAACCCCCACAGAAAAATAGCTAAATATACACTTCTTACAGTATAATATATTTATCTTATATATGTATTAGTTTTTTTCCTTAAACCACTCACAGTACTTATATTTGACACTGAGCACGATTGTAGTGTTTCTAACATATTTATCGACGGTAACAACCCAGTTTTCTTTTTTAAATTTTTTTTTGTTTAAATCACAATTTTAAGCTTTTAGTCTTCACGGAACCACTAGTAGTTCTGTACTATAGTTCCAACTGCTTCCACAAAACCAAGCAGCACTGTAGAAGTAGAGACCACTTTATTTGGCAATTGAAATATTAAGTGCAATCTACAAAATGAAGATCAGAAGTAGAACATTCTGATGGCAACTTCATTCATCACCTGTTAGATTGTAGAAATACGTATTATCTTATATAGTAGTTATTACAGTAAATGCTAATAAAGAATTATATAAATTTATTATAGGTAGCACTGTTAAAAATGTAATGGGAATAAGTAAATTATAGATGTAAAAAACATTGGTCACTACTCTTTGGAAGCACATTTTACAAAAGAATATAACATTATTTTTGGTACAAAAACTCACAAATGTCAAGAAATAAAATTTCTATAAAATTAACAGGAAAAACAAACAACCAAGGAGTATCGTTTCCAAACAAACGATTTCTGCAAAATACACAGACTGTTGTTTTCTGTAATCAATATATCAGTAGTGAAGCAAACAAATTGTACAGCAACATAACAAATTTATTCAAAAACACAATGCTTTGAACTGGTTTCAGCTATTCATACGTACTTGTATATCTAATTTTCACATTCAACTTTTGCAATTAATTCAATCTTTTTAAATACTCAGTTATATAGTTTTTTTCTTCTTTAAATACACAAGTCACTACAATAAATTATATAAAAATATACCTTACAAACAACTATCATACAAATGAACAGCTGAAAGATTGAAAATTATACCATAATTCAAAATAAACAACCCTAAATTTCAAAGTATTTCCATCACTCCACTATTCAATCATTAACAAATATTAAAAATATTAAAATATATTAGAGTGAATATATTATATCATTACCATTATTATTATTATTATTATTATAATATTATTATGATACATTTTTTTCATTTATATCTTGTATGGATAATATTTTAAAGATGCATTTGGCCAAATTGTAATTTGCAATAATTACACTTCCTTATGTACATGTACATTTATATATATATATATATGTAATTGTAAACGAACATGTGTGCACGCGTAAGTGCACGTGTGTGTATACATACATACATACATACATACATACATACATACATATATATATATACACACACACACATGCATACTCACACAACATACACATATATATAAATATAAACACATATGGACAAATTAACACGTTAAATCACCACTATATTCATACAAATATAAATCAGATATGCAAATTCTTCTACCAGTAAAAAAAAACATTCCACGTGTTAAATTGTATTTTATAATGAAAGTCCTAAAGGCACAAAAAATGTCAGAAATATCATAAAGGAGTGAATTAAATATACTATCACCAACGGAAATCAAATTCATAAAAATGAATAACTTATAAGAAACAACTACATTTTTATGAATTGAAAATAAAAAAAAAATGTGTGTATGTTACATTATTCTATTACATCTACACAAACATGCTCATACACATACACAAACACACACATTATATATATATATATATATATATATATATATATATATATATATATATATATATCTACACACACACACACAAACATACATCAATGTAAACATACACACACAAACCACAAAATTAAGATTTGTGCGATTCAAAATAGGAAATTATAACTTAAATACAAATGATTACATAAATATATACAACTTATACATCTAAAGAAAAAGAAAATACCCTCATATATAAGTATATAACTTAAAACAAGCGTTTTTCTGACTATGAATCAGTTAGTTAAATCAAATCAGTTTCTTAGAATTTTAGACAAGCTGTGAATTTCACATACCAAACAATTAATCTTAGTGATATTTGATAAATACATAAATAAATATACACAATTATTCTGTGGAACTACATGGATCATGTTGTTTTACAGTTTTATATATATATACATATATATATATATATATATATATATATATATATATATATATATATATATATATATATATATATATATATATATATATATATATATATATATATATATATATATATATATATATATATATATATATATATATATAATATATATATATATATATATATATATATATATATATATATATATATATATATATATATATATATATATATATATATATACATTACATACATAGACATGTATCATGCTACTACAGATAATTATAACAATGCATATTATCTGCATGCGTAACAGTTTTTATCATATTAAAAATTGTGATTACAGAATATCATAAAAGAAGTTTGTATTTTAACAAGACATATTTATAAGATAATTTAATTTTATATGATCTGAATTAAATATAAAAATTAGTCAGAATATATACTGTTAAGTATATACACCCTTTAATAAAAGTTATAGACAAATAAAAATTAACACCCTTGTCAGAAAAATAAACCCATGAAAATATATATATATATATATATATACATACATACACACATATACACACACATACACACTGAAAATAAGAAAATATAATCGTTAATATATTACAATAAAAATGAAACAATATATAATATATATATAGTAGATCAAATGTAAAACTGTTTCCATACACTTGCCACAGAATAAAATTAACATAAAAATAAACTATGAATACATACATGTTGTGTTTATAACCATGACAATATAAAATTGTTGTACATAGTAATGCATTTACGCTAGGGAATTACAGTTAGCTGTGTTTCATTATGTTTTAAATACAATTCCTAAACATACTTATATTCACATCAGAAAATCATGATGTTCCAACCACAATTCGATCTGAATACATCACGTATGTTTTAAAACACTGAAAATGTCAAACATAGTTTTATGTTCACCACCTCATATTGCAATAACTATATACTAGCATTTATCTGAATAAAAAATATAGTGAGAAATTTTTCATTACTGTTTTCAGCTTTAAATGTAAAATATTTAAGAAACATGTTCGTCGTTGTAATCAACAAAGCAAGTTTATCTAATATTAACTGTTTTTTTTTTGTTTTTGTTTTTTTTTCAGTTAGTCAAAAATTAAGGATTACAGATAAACAATTATAAAATTTAATTTCATATGTCATCTAGGTAAATAATAAACCTGTAATATAACAACTTTGTATTGTTTGATTCTTTAGATAATTAGTTCAATTTTCAAGAAGATATATTATATAATAGATGCACATTTCATAACTAATGTAGAAAGTTCATAATACATTTAGTACACTTGATTTATATATTTACAAACATATCATTCGCTATTTTATTAAGCAAATAAGTCGAGTTTCAAATATTGAAAATAAAATTCCAAATATAAAGTATCACATTTTGCTTTTCAGCATAAATCAAAATGTTAGAGAAGCATTATGTTAATCTGATTTTTGTTGACTAATTTCATTTAAGTATGAATGTTTTTTACATAACATACATACATGCACATATATATATATATATATATATATATATATATATATATATATATATATATATATATATATATATATATATATATATGTATGCATATAACACATATCGAACATTGCAGTTCATATCAGACACTGTAGACAAAACATTACAATAAAACCTGCACAAAGTATTGTTCATTTTGAATATAATGAAATATGAATATTCAAACTTTCACAAATTGATTGTATTTTACATCTGTATGTATAAATATGATATGCTTATATATATATATATATATATATATATATATATATATATATATATATAAATACACACACACAATAATGTGTGTACATATGTATACTTGTATATTTTCGAAATAACAATTTTATACTATTAGTACATGTGTTTGAATATATTAAATTTTTATAAATATATTAATGGTTTTTTTCTTATTAAATGATATAAACACACATATTTCAGTACACACACAATTGAAATAAATTGTAATTAAAAAAATAAAAATGGAAGATTGAATTATAACACTAATGATCATAGAAATTTTAAAACAAAAAAAATTACAAAATATTTTAAACATTTCTTGCACAGTATAGTGAATAATAAAAAAAAATTTCATAATATTCATATTTCATCAATAAAAACTTATATGGCTTCCATCTCAGACTTCTGACAACAAGTATATTTCAAATATTTATTTACATTTACTGAATTATTATATGCATATATACTTTTACACCTATATTGAGTTATTAAATATATACCATTTTACTTTTACATGTTTTTAACATTCGAACAAAATATTAAATACCCCTGAACATGCACAATAAAATATTATTCTAAAATATATTGCTACTTCAAAACTTAACAGCTTACTTTTAGATTTTTTCAACTATGACAAAGTTAATTTCATAAAAATATTTATTCAAAAAGATTATACACCATTTTAATCAAGTTTTAAAGAATAATGAGTATAAAAATTACACACACATAAATAAATGCGCGCGTGTGTGAATGTGTGAGTGAGTGAAAAGTATCTCTGGATATTATTTCCAATAGAAAATCTTTACTAATACTTTAAAATATTTTTTTTTCAATCATTTTATATCTGATGACAAAATTTAATAATAAAATATTTCAATGATGTGGTCACTTTTATACAGTTTACTTATGAATGTGTATGTACACATAAAATGTACACATGTATGTATATTATACATACACATATATTATGTTAAATTAATATTTTTAATTATAACAATACAATACACCATATTATCAAAATATGAGTGATTATTACCCAAATTGACAATTCGAAACTACTTGAACTTACTTTTTACAAACTTTAATACATATATATATATATATATATATATATATATATATATATATATATATATATATATATATATATACATATATATATATATATATATATATATATATATATATATATATATATATACATATATATATACATATATATATACATATATATATACATATATATATACATATATATATATATATACATATACATATATATATATATACATATATATATATACATATATATATACATATATATATACATATATATATACATATATATATACATATATATATACATATATATATACATATATATATACATATATATATACATATATATATATACATATATATATACATATATATATACATATATATATACATATACATACATACATACATATACACACACACAGCATAGGTAAACAATATCATTCATTAACACCACAATCTACATTAATTAAATACATGTTTGAATGTTAAAAACGAATGTAACAGCAACATTAATTTATTAATAAAATAAAATATTAAAATCATCCAATTTTATAATATTGAAACATACTGGTGTCATTCAATAGAGAAGCATTTTACACCATAATCTCAGAAGATGTAATAGGTATCACAGACTGAACTCATTCCTAACTATACCATATTTTAACTTTAGTGATAGCATTTAATTACAGAACAATTTTTGTTACAAACATCGACCCTTTGTTAAAACAGTTGAACTTCAGAAGAACTTCATGACAAAGTATAAAAAACTACATTTCATAATAACTGTACTAAAAAGTAATGCAGAAGCAAATAAATTCATAAAATACTTTAAACAAGCATGGTTTTTACACACTCAAAAGAAATTGTATATTTATAATGAATGGCACTTTTATAGCCAGAACTGTTCCAACAAAAGGCAATTGAAAACATTTTCTTTTATTTATGGTCAATATTAATTGTCGCCATAAAAATAAGACCCGTTCATATTAAACACACTTATATTATATTTTTGCATAGCACACCACGATTATTACATAGCAATTATTGATTTCCTTTAATGTAGTAATCACTTCTGCCGGCTTTGTGCTACATATTGTAGCATAACATAGGTCCTGCATTAGTCACTTTAGGCACTTATATCATCGAGTTGTGCCAATCTTTTGCACTATCATCTAACCTAACCAATTATATCTACACCAAGAACACTAACACATCTAATTCTATTTTACAGTTGCACATGTGTTGAAAATAAAACACTTGCAACTTTAAAAGAAAAAAAAATATCAAAGCAACGAATTATAAAAACTATTCTTCAGAGAAATCAAGTTCAGCACTGATATTTTTCTTATTTTATAAAATTTTTATACACAATTTCTCCGACTAAGTAACTTTTATATCAATAATTCTAATAAGTTTGATATTATATATATGTGTATATATATATAAATATATATATATACATATACACACATAATGTACACAAATGTGTGCCTATTAATATACATATATATATATATATATATATATATATATATATATATATATATATATAAAACATATACACACATACATATACTTATACATTTTATATATATATATATATATATATATATATATATATATGCATGATGCACACATGAAAACACAAACACAGATTTTATTATTATCCATAGGTCAGTTGACAAACAAAGCATCATATTAGGTTGAAGCACAAATCAATAATGAATATATCAAATTATTTTGGCATTTATTAGAAAGCCATTATCACTGCTTCCGGTCTATAGTAGTTAAATGCTCCACCTACTTATTATTATGCACTCAGTCGTATACCTTTTATCTGTACGTATATGTTCCACTCTAGGGTGACATAAGAGTAGATCGATCAGTCAATGTGTAGGTCCCAATCTGGGATACAAACCTGTTGTTACTTGGGCGATCGGTTACCCAAGAATTCTCGAAATTGAGGTCTTTGGTCTATACCAGAACGTCTACGACCCGGACCTCCGCCTTGAACTCTATCATAAGTTCTACCTGCACCGCGTCCAGTGCTATAACGAACTTGGCCTACGTCTCTTTGTTGCACAGGGTCTGTAAATAATAAAATGATTTCGTATTATATTCTTTGTTGTAAACACTAACACATTGATTGTTAATTGAAGAAAGTAATATGCAAAAATATTTTAACTCCGTATATTTATAGAAATATATTTATAGTAAGATTATTTAAACAATGTAAATGACATAAGTATTAAAATTAATAAAAGCAATTAAAAAAAGTAAAACAATTATAATACCGTTGCTGTCGATGATACAATCCGTTTGAACTGAACTTTGATGTGTTACATTTTCTCCAGATTGATTTGGACTTGATGCACGGTTAGGACTTGTTTGTATCTTCATCAAATTTGCATGATTATTAGTTTGGTTAGAACGAGTAGACTTCGCAGATCTACGTGTATTGCCTAACAAAAAAATTAAAAGTAAAAATGTCATACAACTAGACATTTAAATATTAGGTTGGCAAGTATCTCCCTTCCGCCTTTTTTTTTTTTTTGTACATAGCTGCGAAATTCAAAAGACCAGAAGGCGGAAGGGAGATACTTGCCAACCTAATATATATATATATATATATATGGTGTGTGTGTGTAAATATATGGGTGTGGTTGTGTATGTACACTATGTGACATATAAAACATTAATACGTGCAAAATTACTGCCTTCAATCAAATAACAGTGAAGTATTAGCCAACATAAATATTTATGTATAACAATTTTATTAGACAGACAGACAGACACACACACACGTACTCTTCAAAAAAACTTTATATATTTAACCTTCTATAGCTTACTTTAGACTTAAAAATAATTCTGAAATGTTACAAGTATGTTTCAGTAAAAAAAATTTACAAAAACAAATGAATTTGAAATCTTTTTTAAAAAAATCATTTAAATGAAAACTAAACTAAATAAAACTATATAATTGAAGCAAATATAGTTCTTTCATTAGCAGTAATAATTAAAATTATAATATTTACTATATTAATTAGATAATATTTAATTATGTAGCCATTAAAAAAATTGCTACTGAAATAAATATTTTACAAAAAATTTGTAATTTTATGATTTTTTTTTTAAAAACTTTAAAATATTAATTTTTAATACATTTCACATTATATAATAAAAAATGAATACTCAGCTATTAGTAATGTACTAAAAAAAAAAATTAGACCACAAACCTCTAGATTCTTTATGTTCACGTGATTCTTGCTGTGTCACTCTACTTTGTATTGTTTGTGTAGCAACTTTTTCTTTTGCAGATTGTTCTCCACTGCTATTTTGCCTTTCACGCATTAATCTTTCTTTATGATGCTGAGCAACCTAAACAACATAATAAATTATCTAATATTTTTTCTGAATACTCAATCACATTGAGTTAATCACAAATAAATATCTACACTGAAATGATTTACTTGCATTTCTTTCAAAGTAGTTATAATTATTAAATTCAACAATTTAAATTATTACCTGTGCATAGCTCATGCGAGGGGGACCACTTTCGTTTGCCTGTGCAGAAATTTGTGGAGGTGTTTGAGGTCTTTGTGCTGAAGCTGTCGTCATACTAACAGTAGTTTGGCGTGATGTCGCTTCTGTAGTTACTATTACAGTCATCGTAGCAGCGTTGGTTGTTGTCGGGCAAGCCAATTCACAAACATCTCCGTTCAGTAATGATTCATCAGTTTTTGTTGATTTATCAGCCATTGTGCACTTAGTAGTTTGAAGAGGAACTAACCTATTTTCAAAACAGTGGATCATTTATTTTTCTTTGAAAAAAAAAATTAATAAACTTACTTGTCAGGCGAAAATGGCGGAGTCAATGTGACTGTGCTTGTTAGCGTTATACTGAGATCACTACTACCTGTGGCAGCATCTTTACACTCTACACCTATAACTGGAGACAATACATTACTGGAGCCTGCCAGCAATGCTGTTTCCACTTGTGGTAATGATTCAATATTTTGAGTAACTTCTTTGTCTTTTGTACTACTAGTCTTCGGCCTAGCAGTTCCCTAAAATACATAAATAATACTAATAACTACTACAAATTAATTATATTATATAAAAATAATTTAAATATTTCATTTTATGGACAAAACGTAAAATTCAATAATTATAAAATATATACAATTAACATGCATTTTATATATCAAGTAATAGAAATTTCATAACAAAAAATAAAGAAACAATCATAATTATCGAGATGCCAGTGTATACTTGAAATAAATTCAGGTTTAAATGTTAATACAGTCTTAGTATATAAACAACATTTGAGAAAACTAAAGCCTTTGAGTTTTTATAATTTTGATAACTTTTTAAACTAGTATAAAAACAAACTTGAAAAATATTACAAATTTCCTCCCACTTGAATGCGCTTATCTTCATGCAATTCTAGGGCCAAAATTGTATTTTATTACATTCAAAAACTTTATCACATTCTTAAATGTTGAAATTAAACACAAGGATAACAGTAGGTATAAAGGTCATATAAACACATTACATATCTACTAAGGACAATTATGAAAATTATTAATAAATATTACAAATTTTAAATATAACAAACAATTTACAAAACATTGTAAAATGCAATAGTAATATATTGTTACATCTATTCATAAACAATATATTCATTAAAATTCACATTACTTCCCAATGAACTTTTAAATTTTAAACATATTTATTGCTTAATGAAAAAAGGGTTAATTAATATTAATATTCACAAAAACTTTATTACATTAAAAGTAATTCTTTTATATCTGTATATACATAAACAAATATAAACCAATATGACAATGGTGTATAACAAAAAAAAAACAACTTACCTTGACAACATCAGCTAATCGACTTTCACCCCATTGCGCTTGAACAACTTCCAGTGGTGGCGGTGCAACTGTTTCCGAAACTGGAGGAGCGATCTGCTTTGGTACATTTGCATGCACTGCACCTGAAGATATTTCTATACCAGGTAAAGGTGGAAATGCAGATGCTTCTAAATCAAAGTGTGCACTATTATTTCTATGACCGACAGAATCTTTAGTTAACGCTGATGTAGGTGGTTGCGGACTTGTGGGTGCCATCTCTTCATCTCTACGTCTTCTAGTTGGTCGATGTCGAATAAGACTATTGTTTTCTTTATTAGATACCGGCAAACCTACAGACTGTCGGTATTGCAACGAACATCCGTCGTCAACATCAGGTCGAACGATTGTCGACTGACCTGTAATATAAAAAACTGCATTTATATCTTATTTTCGATACGAGCGTACACGTGTGCGTGTATATACACACATCTGTAACTAGATGTATATATTAAATTTGAATATTTATTATAGATGTCATTTTGTTAACTACACAGTAACTCTATAAATATTTCACGTACAACATAGAGCATACCGATTTAAAATCCTCACATACCTTGACTTTGACTCGCTACCACTGTATTCGCAACATCACTGTTATCTTGACTTGCCGCTTGTGTCGGACCTGTATTGACGCACATAGATCCTTTAACAGGAGGTCTTGTTTGCGGTGAACCAGGAGGTGGCGGTTGCAAATGTTGCCTAGCCTCGCTTTGCAACGGAACTGAATTACGTTTATTGCGGGGCCGCGGCTGATATCGCGGCCCCGCTACTTGCTTAAATGAACTTTGTGGCGATAAACCATTTACAGCAAAAACACTGCCTATATCATAATAAGGTGCAGCAGGGGCAGCTGGCCAAGCTTGAAGCATATTTGGTGCATAATATTGCTGAAAAGATTAAGCATAATATTTCAAAACATTTTTCAGATTAAATATAGCATTTTATAATTGAAATTTCAATTATAATATATTTAAATTTCAATACCCACACACACACACACATACATGCATGCATACATACATACATACATACACACACAGGTAGGTATATGCTTGTGAAAGTATGTAATTACTATATTTTTTTAACCAAAATTAGTAATTACATACTTTTAATAGTTTACACAAAAAAAGAAAGTACAGAAAAAGAAACAAAGTTTAAGTAAAAATAAAATGGTAAACACTAAAAAAAATATTTAAAACCATACACACACAGACTCATATATTTATAAAATACAGAGTAACTTAAACTCGAACACAAATTATAACCTAAATAATGAATAAAAAAAACTAGAAACTATAACAGTGATATGAGAAAAACACTTACATAAACATGCATCTGACTTCCATATCCTCCTTGAGGTGGAGCACCGTTAGTGTACACAAATCGTTGCTGGGCTGCTGGATATACAGTCGCCGGATCATACGTCGCAGCGACAGGCGCAGTATTACGATAACCATTTTTTACACTGGCTACAGGTGGCAAAGGCATTCGGTGCATGGGCTTTGCTTTAATACGTGCCGTAATAGGCTTCCCTTGAAATTCTCGAACTTCCTCACGTAAAAATCTATATGCTCGCTGTGCATCATCATCGGTTTCAAACGTCACATACCATGAACTGTTTAATGCAAATTCACAGGAGATGAGCCGTGGGCAGTTCTCACCAGAGAATAAATTCTGTATCAAATGTATACAAACATATATAAATACAAATACACAAAGGAACAAAACTTCAATCACGTGTAATTTTAAAATGAATAATTATTTCAATTGCCAATTATTTGCTGTTTAAAAATTAAAAAGTTCTTTAAACCTACAGCACTACCAATGTTGATATAAAATATACATAATTTATTAAAAAAAAATATTACCATCAAACTATAAAATAATAAACTTTTCATATCTTATTACCTTCACTTCTTCAATCGGCGTATTATCAGGAATTTCTCGCAAGATAACAATACATCGTTTATGATTAGGTCGTACTTTTACACCTTCTTCATCGACTTGAACGTTCGGTGATTCACGAAGCACTTCTGTTATTAAATTGATGTCTTTTGTCAATTTTTTTACTTGATTGAAATTTGCAACAGTCCAAATTGGCACATACTGATCGTTGTCCATTTGGGACAGCAAGTAAGTATCATTTGCCAAATTTTCTCTGAAAAATAAAAAAAAATAAAACATTGAAAAACACTGACAATGTGTGTGTGTGTGTGTGTGTGTGTGTGTATATATGTGTATAAGGTATTAGTATATACTAATGACCTTTTCAGCTAACCTATGACCTTTGAAATCAATAGGAACCAAGATAATTAGCACACATGGATTGAAAATTGTTTATATATAAATAATTTAATTCTTAAATACGTATATAATACATACACAAGCGTGTGTACATATGCATAATTATTTTTCATCTCAATTTTAATATGATTAAACATTGTATTATTTGCTGTTCACTTCAATTTAATCAAATAATAAAATAGTAAATAAAATCAGACTCATTATACATTCAGCTGAAATTTTAAAAACAATTCTTAAGTAACCAACTTAATTCAACAAACTTCAATCATTTTCATTACATAAATAACATGCAAATTTTTTTGGACAAGTAAAATGACATG
>CP092090.1:53683567-53703567 GCA_029203775.1 Neoneuromus ignobilis
GGAGAACTGAAACCACATTGCTTCCAGATCGATGTCATGTAAATTTGGAAACAAATAATCAAATAAAAAATTTGGAAACAATTAACAAATAAATTGATCATCGTTCTGTAACGTACACAATTGACGGTAACGCGCCCTCCGACTCCATTTCGAAAAAAATAAGGTCCGATGATGCCCACCAGCGTGCAATCCACACCATACCCCGATCTAACCTATAATACAAGGGATATAATAGGAGGAAGAGATTTAGCACAGAAATATTTTTAATTATTGTTCTGTTTACAAAAAGATATCTAAAAATAAAAATCAATTCGAGAATGCCATGTAAAATTGTGACAAACATCATAAAAAAAAATAATAAATTATATTTTAATAAATAAGACATTTTCATGGTATAATTTTTAGACAAGATAGTAGTAAGAGACATGCAAAAGAAACATAGTGTAAAAGAAAATGTTTGATGAGATACAAAAAAGAATTAACAAAAAATTACGCAATCGCATTATATAAATAAAAAAATGGAATTAATTCACGAAAAGTGGCACGAGTCGAATAAATTTTTGGAACGTGTTTTATTTAGCCACTAATATACATTTGAAATATTCGAGTCATAAGGAACAAAATACACGCGGGAAAAAGATAAAAAAATCAAAGAAGAGAATTACAATGTACAGTTAAATATTAGGTCTACCGGAAAGTTATGTCTGATATCTCAAATTTCAAAGGTGAGTAATTCTACAGAATGGAATTCACAAATTACCATTACGCTGGGAAGAGGTCATTAGTAACAAAGGAAAAATTATATTGTTCAGTAAACATTGATAAATTTATTGAAAATGTACTAATTTTTTTTAATTCAAAAACGAACAGAACTTTCCAGTAGACCTGATACGATAGAGGTTTGATAATGATGCGAGGGGTGCAAGGCGACGAGCGGTTGGGATAGGTGACGTTAATTTGATGAAAAGTATAATGGATATAAATGTGCTTACCTGAAGAGTTCAGAATAGTTTTAATGCATAAAAAAAATGCAAAATGTATATTCTAACAGGATATTTTGCAATGAGCGTGGGCATATTGTGAATAAACTAATTCCATATAATGTATTTGTCTAAAAGATTAAAAAGATTACGGTAATGTCCAACGCGATCATTGTTGCTAATTCACAGAATGAAATAAACGGATTATTAAATACAAATACGATTTAATGTTGATTTAGTGTATAAAAAAATGGCGAAAAAGCATTTTTCAAGAAGCCTGTTATAAAATCAACAGCGTCAACTACAAAAATTGATAAATTTGATACCATGAAGGTAAAGAAATATTTTTTTTTAATCCAAGGGCTAACCAACAGATTATTGAATTTAAATCGAAAATTTAAATTTTAATTTTGTCTAAACATTATTTGATAGGTTAATACTTCTGTGTGTTTACTTTTATAATGTGTTATTCTTTCTTGCACGTTTTCTAATACATTTGAAATATTTTAAAACATATTACTAAATTTTTGGAGAAAAGGCTCCGACGATGATGGCGTCGCCATCGAAATACATCAGCCGATATAATTATATATAATAAGTGAACAATAAGTGATTATTGAACATTTTAAATTATTCTGGCGTTTGGGTTAAAATTCATTTATGTAAAGTGAATCAGCCATAGTTCCAAAACAACAAATATTACTAAATATTTGTATTCATATGTTTTAACAAATATTACTCTAAATTCAATAATATTTTTGTGGTATCGGATCTACTCGTCAACACTATTTATTTTTAAGAACAACTACATACATACAAACACACACACAGGTGAGTGTGAGTATATATATATATATATATATATATATATATATATATATATATATACATATGTCATCCAAATGTGACGCCTAGATTTGTGTTTTATTAAAAAAAAAACATGTATAATTTCTTTTTAATAAAACACAAATCTAGGCATCACATTTGGATGACCATATATATATATATATATATATATATATATATATATATATATATATATATATATATATATATACACTGACGTGCAAAAGTATTCGCCATATGGGTAACATAAGCAATTTATTGATATAATTCAATAAAATCGTTAAATTAAAAAAATATTTAATTGATATAAAATATAATATTCATTAGAAAAAAATACAAAAAACAGTAATTAATTCTATCATACAGTAAAAATTGCTAAAATAAAGACAGTAGGTTACATTTAGACTGAGCAAACGTATTCGTCACTTATTGATAATGATATATATTATCAAAATTTTTGTTAAATAAATATGGCAGAACTGCAGTATAACCAAATATTTATATTTTCCGAGGATTCTCCATTCAGTTTACGTTGACAGTTTTTATCATTTAGTGAGTTTTACGAAGATATTTCAAAAATAGAACGCAAATAAAAAGAATCTTGTATATCCGAAAGAAAAATAATTATAAATTTACATCAAAAAAAAATAAATCATACGAGGACATTTTGGAAGTAGTGTCCAAGAGTCGTACTACTGTCCGTGATATAATAAAACGCTTTAATGATACAAGAAGGTTAGAAAATTGCCAAAGAACTGGTCGGCCATCCAAACTTCCAGTACATGAACAACGTAACATAATTAATATTATTAAGAAATAGCCTAAAACAAGCTCGTCCTCTGTCGCAGCACAGTTAGAAAAATATATTGGAAAAAACTACATCCTTATACAGTACGAAGAATTCTTAAAAAGGCTGGTTACAACGATCGCGTCTGCAGAAAAAAATCTGCTATATGTAAAGTAAACTAAACCAAAATGTTACAATTTGCAAATAAATATAAAAATAAATGTAATGAGGAGTTTTGGTCAAAGGTTGAAAGTAAATTCTGTATTTATCGTTCTGACGTCAAATTTTGGTATGTATTAAGAAAAATACAGAACTGCAAGAGAATCATATACACAAACTTATTGAACATAGTGGTGGTGGGGTTGCATGGCCGTTTCTGGAGTTGGCAACCTAGTTTTTATCAACGAAACCATTAAAAAATTCCAATATTTGAATATTTTAAAACAAAATTGAAAGAAAATGCTAGAAAATTGTGTTTGAATAATGAATATTACTTCTAATATGATAACAACCCAAATCATACTGTTCATATAATGAAGCTTTGGGCTCTCTACAATACTCCCCATACACTGAAAACATCACTACAATCTCCCAATCTAAATCCCATAAACCTTTTTTGGGATTTATTAGAGAGAAAAATTTGACAGTACCATATCATCTCCAAGAATCAACTTAAATTCTTACTTTAAAAGGAGTGGGCAAATATAACATCGGAAGCAACAAAAAAAATAATTTATTCAATGCCAAAACGTTTAAATGAAATAGTTAAAAGAAAAGGGAAACAAACGAGATATTAAACTCTTTTTTTAAAAAAATTGTTGACATTTCTTCTACATTATATTAAAAGTGGTGAATACTTTTGCTCACCAAAAATGTAATTTACTGTATTTATTTTAACAATTTGTACTATATAATAGAATTAATTATCGTTTTTTTGTATTTTTTTCTAATGCATATTATATTTAATATTAATTAAATATATATTTTTTTTAATTTAACGACTTTATTGAATTATATCAATAAATTGCTTATGTTACTCATATGGCGAATACTTTCACACATCAGTGTGTGTATGTATAATATGTATACATATATATAAATAAATATATATATATATATATATATATATATATATATATATTGCATACATAAAAAAGAAATACATTCAAATAGAAGTTTTTTCTTAAAATAATCAAACAAAGACAAAAATGAATTTTGTTATAAAAGACTAATTACAAATATCCTCTGCGTATTCGCAATTAAGATTTTTTATTTATTTTTTTTCGAAATTAACATATTTTAATAAATAGAAATTTACATACTTTACAAGTTTCAAATAATTGTCGATTTTCAAACAAGTACCCTTAATTATCTCCGGTGAATGCACTTTTTAAGAACAAAGTCACTTTTACTATTACTTCGTTCCGCGAATGATTTGCTGTTTTGAAGAATACGAAAGTAGATGGTTCGTTAAATTGTTTTTTTACATATTTTTTTAAAAAAAACTATAATTAAAATACATATTTGACGTAGCGATTTCAATTAGAAAATAATACAAAATGAAAACAAATTAAAAAATTCGATATAACTTTGACAACTATATCATTTCAGAGTACCTTCTAATCGAAATTCATCTAGAAAATATTACACAACGAATCGAACGTTAAATATTTAAGCATTTATAGTGACTATAATTTTTTATAGCTGTCGTAATTGTCGTATAAAGTTCTCGGCCATAATTGATTGTATTACAAGTCGAGTTAAATATGTAAATTTGAAATATGCACACAATGAACCTCTATGAAAATATTAAGCTTCCCTTTTACATTTTCCCCAATTAATGAATTATTCTTCGATGCTGAAAAAAATTTCGCACAGAAACATATTATAGAAAAATATTAGGTTGGCAAGTATCTCCCTTCCGCTTTTTTTTTTTTTTTGTACATAGCTGCGAAATTCAAAAGACCAGAAGGCGGAAGGGAGATATTTGCCAACCTAATATAAGATATTGTAATATCAATGTCGAATTAAAACGTGATTTAGTATTGATTCACATGCATACACTCACTTCTAGTATTTCGACTTAGTCATAATTCGTCATCAACCTCGGTTACTGAATTGATTATTATGTATTTATAATAGATTTTAATTTCAATTAAAATTACTGACATCATTGTTGTATATAAAATGATTTTGCTGTTCTTCCAAAATGTTTTAATAAATTTATAATCAATATATTACATTATAATTAAAAACATCAACTCTACTTTCTCAAGAATAAATAGTTTTTTATGTTTTAAAATTGGCATTCCTAATTTTCTCAATCTGATATTAACACTAGAACTACCAAGAGCGTCATTTTGACGATTTTCAAATTTCGTGCTTAAAAATTTCGATATGGTTTATGTATTGTTCTAGAATTTTATGACGACTTTTAATGAAATATAAGAACAGTTAAATATTCCTATTCAATTTCCACTTAGCTACTTTAACTTCCATAATTAGTATGACCTATACCTATTTCTACCAAGACACGTCAAATTGACGAAATTAGCAATCTCAAAATTTATATTCAAGTGAATGTAAATACGTATTGATGTCCATCCTTGCATACACATATATCGCTTTCAGACATTTCCTGGAAAAATTTTAGGTACATTTTTCCTATGAAAAATGTATTATTAAATGATCCAAAGTGTTCGGCAGCCGTTATAACGGGATCTATTTTGTTCGGATTATGATTCGGTTTAGTACTAAACGCTCTAACTGGTGAATGTAATCAGGTTGCAATCATTATCAGTTGTACTTCTAATGTGATAAACTTCTTGGTTGAAATTCCCCAAAATAGCCACAAACGCAGTAAGCGATTGCGAATATGTTCAGATACTGAATCGGATAGCCGAACAGAAACCGAACCAAGACAGCAAAAAGACATTGCTGTCGACGGTACTGAATGGGAAGAATTAGGGAATGGCTGTGTTGGTAGATTGCCATTACGTACTATATTCAAGGATACTTCGGGCCCAACTGGTTATGCGAAGCGAAACATTATGCTCGGTAATGTTAGTAATGTATTTCGGCTTATAATTGATAATAGAATTATGAGCCACATAAAAGCTTGCACGGAGCTACAGGCCAGAAACATTTTACAAAACGACTGGAAAATTACTATGGACGAATTATATGCTTTTATAGCCATTTTGTATGCTCGAGGAGCCTACGAAGCAAGAAACATGAAGTTATCGTATTTGTGGTCCAAAAAATGGGGACCTTCTTTCTTTGCCGAAACTATGAGTAGAAACAGATTTTTCGGAAATTATGAGATTCATTCGTTTCGACAAAAAAAGCGAGAGGAGTGTTCGCTTACGAACTGATAAATATATTTGTGGTAAGTGTTCATCACAGATAATATGTATTTGTAAAATATGTGATTCATAGTTATTCCATACATATCAAATGTGCTATAATATAAATGCAAATAGAAAGTGTTTTTGTTTGTTTTTTTTGTATTAATAATTAATGAATTATTATATTAAGTGTTGTTTTTGTTAAATTATATTCTTTTATTTACATAAACTAAGTGAAAAGTTAAAATGAAAGCCATGATCAAAAATACGTCAATTTGACGCGTGCGGTAGAACTAGGTATATATGTAACATCGGTAGTTCTAGTGTTAACCAGTTGCGTTGGCAATTAATTAACATGCACGCGTGGCAAATCCGTCCAAAGCAATTTGCAACGAGTTGGTATTTGAAATCATTTTTTTATAAAATTTTAAACACACTCACACACATTAACGTTATAGTAAAACTTTTAAATTGGTTAACAAATATATTAATAATTTTTAAAAAGGAGTATTTCTTGAGTTTTGGTACGTTTGTTATTTTACTGAATACAATAGAGGTATTAAAAATACCATATCCATTAGATAAAAGAATATTTTTCTGTAAATTTTTACAAATTTTCTCATTAAAGAAAAAGATGATAAATAGCTATCTTGCAGGTCTATTCCACCCATACAATCATTGTAATCAAAAACTATATTAGGTTTTGTAATGTTTCCATTTTGGTCAGTATAATATCTACATTTTTTCTTTTTTGTTGTAATCATTTCTGCTTTGGAATGTTTTGAAGAAAGCAAATATATATCTTTTTTGTCCTTCCATTTTACAGCTAATATACCATTGCAAGATCTTGAAAAAACTTCAAATCTTTTTAATTTTGTCGCTGCGAGATCTTTTGACATATTGTTTCTATTAGATCTGACTGTTCGGATAGTAATATTTTTTTGCAAATGAAATTTCCGATACAGTTTTGGTGACGAATATCAGTTATCTAAAAAAAGGGTTTGTCCAAAATCAACTAAAGGTTTACATAAATCCAGTACAACATTTTCTGATGCGCTATTATCAGAATAAAATAATTCTTGGATAAAATAGCTCTTTATAATAATAATAACAATTATTGTGTATTACAGTGATTCAATGAAAATGTTTAAAAATAATGAAGTTCTACAAAAACACATTTGTATGCCTTCAAAACAGAAGTGTGACATTTGCTAACTGAACTCCGATGTTATACTTAGCAAAAATCATATGACGTGCTATGCACGTCATATCGGCATTTGGTACAGATAGCAGTCGACGTGCATAGCACGTCATTCCAGTGCAAGTGGTTAAACAATAAACAAGTTATACATTAACTTCCTAGTACACAGAAAAAAATTAAATAAAACTTTATGTCGTATCGTAATATGAAAAAACTTATTAAAGATAAAAAATATAACATTTTCCACAACTCAAAGAATGTTTATCAAACAGTGCCATTCCAATAAGATCATATGCTGTACAAATAGAATTATTATAATGTGTAATAATGAAAAGTCCATCTTCTAACAGAATAAGTAATTTGTGAAAGATAACACTATATGTATATGCAATGCCCTCCAAGTTATTTGAAATGAAAAAAATAACAAAGAAATGAAAAATTTAGCGAAAAAATAAAAATATCTCTCAATGAAATACTGTTTATTAGATCTTAATTAATAATAGTGATTTTGATAAGGAATTAGCAATCACGCTTCAAACGAATTATAAATTATACAAATATTATTTCTAGGTCTTCGAAAGAGACCCATGGATGACAAATAATGTAGAAAAATAAAGAAAATTATCAAAATAGCCTGGAAAAGTATATGTAATATATACATATATATATATATAAATATATATTATATATATATATATATATATATATATATATATATATATATATATATATATATATATATATATATATATATATATATATATATATATATATATATATAGATATAACAATATACGTTAAATATAATCAAATAATATATACAAATATAATGAATAAAACCAATAAAATCTATATCAATAAATTGCTTATGTTACCCATGTAAAACATGATTATGTGGTGTATATGAAAAAATGTACTATTACTTTTTAGTATTTCAAAATGTTAATTTTTTCGGCTTTTTCATAGAAGTTTAAGTCCTTCCATTGAATTAAGGGCAATTTGACCTCCTACAGGAATCACCCCTTTTAACCCTTAAATGCATTTGTTGATGATACCATAATACGTTATTTTAATGAATATATATATAGAATATTAGATTATTACAAACTTTATTTATAATACTTAATGATAACTATCTTGGTGTAGTAAACACAGTCATCAGAGTATTATAGTTCCACGAAGAATGAACCACATATTTATTTTCAAATTGTCAATTCCTTTGTTATATTTTTATATTTATATAATGGGCACAATTAGAGGAAACTCTGTAAAATTGTAATGCCGGTACGAAATATGATCAATAAGATATATGAAGGTGTAAATATCTCGGTAACCATCGAAGGATAAATAAGCCTGTTTCGTTGTATCTATATATGTTCGTCCGAACCAGCTGAAATCATATTGATAAGAAACAAAAGAACGTCTCTGTCGCTGTCCAAAAATTGTAAAGATTACAATAACATGGGTGGAGTTTTATTATAATACAAAAGACGAAAACTATAATAAATTCAAATACTTAATAAAAACAATACCCATTGATTTAGACATTTAATTATAAAAAATTTTACATGAGAGATAGAAGCAAAAAGACAACTTCCAATGAAGATTGTAATTCCATGTCAATAAGATATTAGGCCACAATGAAAAAGATGCACTTCTAAAAATAGATGCAAACCGGTTGTAAATTTTCGCGGACTGATGTACTAAATGTAAGGTGGCATTGTGTCACATTAAAAATCGAAACTGTTTTATTATATTAGTATTTCAGAGTCTGTATTTATTTATTTTTAGATTAAGTTGATTTATAGGTTCCTACAAATATGTAAGCATAAATTTAGTACTTAACGCATAGTATTTTTGCCAATTGTCAATAAGTACATAAGTCATAATAAATAGGGTTTTTTTGAACCAAATTTTTTTCATTATTTTTTATGTTATATGTACCTAAATACTTACCAGGAAACATTTTTTCCAGGCCGCAATAAAAAACCATGCATTTAAGGGTTAATCCTTTCCAAATTCCCCTATTAAATACAGCTATTTTATTAACATCCGGAGTTACAGTAACATGAGCTCACCATAGTTTAATAGAAAATAATGATACCCAAGGAGTTCAAGGTCTATTCTTTACTGTAATTTTAGGTATTTACTTAACAATACTTCAAGCATATGAATATATTGAAGCATCTTTCACTATCGCTGATTCTGTTTATGGTTCAACATTTTTGTAGCCACAAGTTTTCATGGTCTTCATGTAATTATTGGAACTACCTTTTTATTAATTTGTTTAATTCGTCAAATTAAATGTCACTTTTCGTCTAACCACCATTTTGGTTTTGAAGCAGCTGCTTGATACTGACATTTTGTAGATGTAGTTTGATTATTCTTATATATTGAATGAACAAAATATCTGGGAATAAACCTAGAAAATTATTAAATAAGATTATTCTAAATAATCTAATAAAGATAAAAGTAGATCCTATATGACCTGTAGGATCTAAGAAAGTTTCAAATTCTTTATGTAAAGTATTTAAAATTGAAAATCTGATGACGGAGAAACGTGTAGGAAGTAATCAAAATCTTATGGGGATAATTAATAAACCAATAAAAGTTCTTAATCAGTTTATTGAAAGATTAAAACATGATGAGGGATCAAAAACTGAAAAAAGGTTTGTTATCATTTTCAATTTAAATTTTTTTTGAAAGTTAATATTTTCGGAAGAAGGCGAGGAAGGTAAAATTAAAAAGTAGTTTAATATATTAAAAATAATTAGAGTTATTGAGAAAATAATAAATAATATTAATCAATTAATAGGGGCTATTTGAGGAATCAAAGAATATTAGATTATTACTAATAATTTTAGTATGACATACTAATGTTAATTTAACTAATCCTTTCATTAGAATTAATTGTTAATTTACTAAGAGACCAGTACTTACTTTCAGTCATCTAATGTTAACTAGAATTTTTAATTCAGTTAATAAATGAATTAGAAGAAACTCTGTCAATTACAATAGGCACGAAACTATGATTTGCCCCACAGATTTCTGAGCATTGCCCATAAAATACACCAGGTCGATTAATAAAAAAACTAGTTTGATTTAATCGTCCGGGAGTTGCATCGATTTTAACTCAAGAATGAAGAACGTCTATGGCTGTTACAAGAACTCGTACTTGAGATAATATAGGCAGTACTACTCGATTGTCTACATCCAATAGACGAAAAGAGTCGGTTGTTATTTCATTTATAGGAATTATATAAGAATCAAATTCATTAATTATAAAATCTGAATATTTATAAGATCAATATCATTGATGACCAATAGCTTTAAAAGTAATTGCAGGGTCTCTAATTTCATTTAGTAAATACAAAAGTTGTAATGAAGATAAAGCAATAAAATATAATGTAATTGCAGGTAAGATTGTTCAAATAATTTCAATAGTTTGACCTTCGTTACTAATATTAATTAGTAAATTAGTTCAAAATTTATCAAACATTTTTGTATAAACAATCAAACAGAGACAACAATTTTTTGTGCTCTCTATACATTTTAATAAAATTCTTTACAACCTAATTATTATTAAACTATATTTATCTATTTTTGATTGTAAATTTATACAATGCGTCAAAGTATATATATAGGGTGTTTTTGAACCTTGATAGAACTTTAAATTGAATCCCTATTGAAAATTCTATCTAACCTAAAAAAAAAACACCTTTATATATGCATATGTGTATATGTATATATAAAGATATGGTAGTGTTTTTTTTTACGTTAGAAAGAACTTTCGATAGGGATTCAATTTAAAGTTCTATCACGCTTAAAAAACACATTTACAAAAATAAAAATTAAAGGATAGATAACGAAAACAATCTCTCGCATAATCATCAATGATTTTACAAACGACCCACATTCATGTCGATAGATATTTTCTCTATCCTATTTATTAATGATCTTTCAAATTAAATTATTCAAAAATCATTTGTTGCAGACGATTACATTATGTATAATTAAATAGCACTAAAGTCCGTTATTGGTCGTTTACACATCAACATAATTTCTAATTGAATTCTGCGAAAATAACCTTTACAAGATTTACTAATAGATGATTTTTTTTATTTTCATCTTACCATTATTGTTAATTAATATATTATAAATATAATTAAGACGGTTTTAATTATTTATTTTTATTCTACATATGTTTCAATCGTAGCCGATGAACTATTCTTCGAGTTTGGAATGTCGAGGAATAACTCGACATTAACAGAAATGAATTTTACTCACAACACCTTAATATGTCATCAAGTATTCAATAATCACTTATTGTTCCTTTTGTTATTTATAACAATGAACTGATACACATTTCTATGACGATACAATCATCGTGAGGGCCTTTTTGTTATCAAATTTGCCACAGAATTTGCAGTTTCAAAACAAACAGTAATAATAACTTGACAGCCACAATCAGACATAAAAGAAACAAGCGATCGACAATAATGACGCCAACGACAAATAAAACAATTGAAAATTTAAAATAGAATACAAGTATGAAACCATTTTAAAATTGGCGGGCTTAACTTACGTGTTTGGACATTTTATTAGTATTAATTTCCACATATATAAGTATTTATTGTGAATTACACATGATTTTAATCTCACGTTTATCAAGTAGCGCTCAGACATCCCTATCAACGCATCAAAGACAGAATGAGCGATTATCAAACATTTTTATAAACTCTCATTATTATTGTAAATAATTTATATTAAAAACAAAATTACCACCACAACACCAATACGATTAAAATAATTTACAAAGTATGATACTTAAAAATGTACTCATATATCATGTATATATGTATACGATATTTTAAATCAGATTATTATAACAAAAAATATAAACCCGTCATTATTCATATCATTGTAATATACCAAACTCTATGCTACAATTTCGCTAAATTATGAGAAACTTTAAATGAAATATAACTTTAAAGGAATGTTATTCGATAATTCATTTATTAAACATTTTATTGTCATTGTATAGAAAACGTTCCAAGTAGCGAAATGTGCATATTTATTTTTTAATTAACTGATATGACATTTGAATTACTCTTTCACTTTACTAAATTTCAATGAACTTAAAACCTTCGCAAATTCTTAAATAATAATGAATAATATTATATTCGTAACATTTTAATTATTATAATCACATTTTTCATACAAACATATATTTTATGAATCATAATACATTCATATTTTTATTTCGTTTGCATTTTTTAACCTTTTACCATTTTTACACATATCGTCTAAATAACTAGAAATGTAAATTTATGCTATTTTAAAATACTAGCCTATATACATACATATGCAGGAACAAAAAAGTACTTTTTATCTACTTGACAAACTATCTCTAACACACACACACACATTATATATATATATATATATATATATATATATATATATATATATATATATATATATTGTAATAAATAATTTTTTGAAGGTGAATTCAATAGTATTAATTTCTTTTTATTTTCACTTGTCAAATCGATAAACTCTTAGTTATGAGAAAAATGTTAAAATAATGATTATTCTATGGATATATTATTTTAAGCATCATTTATGTCGTTAGATAAAAGCTACGTCTGTAATAATTCATTCTGTTTTTTTAAATTCAAATTTTAAAAAAGTATACGCACACATCATACATAGACGTTTTTATACAAATATTTTTATTAAAATATAGGCAAATTTCTGTAATTAAAATATCAGAGAATTATATCGAATTTAAAAATACTATTTATTGTAATTTACATTTTAATTCAAATATGGTATTGTGTTGATTTATTTTTGAATAATTAATTTACATTTTTTTAATTTAGCACGGTACTGAATTTACTTTACATATATATATATATATATATATATATAATATGAACAGACACACACACTATAAGCGACTGTGTCTACAATAAAAATAAGTATGTATTTTCCATTAAGAATATATTAAATACACCTATCCCTCGATTTACACGGTACTTTTTTTACACGATTTCGGTTTTACACGGTTTTCAAAATAACGGATTTTGAAAACCTGATAAAAATGAACATTTTGACTGCACACATATTTCTACAGTCATTCTTTAATTCCGTTCTCCGATCCAGATTCCAGCGATATATTAACCCTTATCGGTCGTATGCCACTTCTGACGTGACATTACAACTTTGCTCTATCAATCGTATGTCACGTGCGAGGTGACAAGACTGAACAAGTAACAATGTCCTTATTGCTGAATGTACACACTGTATGTTTTTACAGTTTAATTCTTACTCGATGGCAGACAACACGTTTTGTCATATTTCAGCAATTATTGTACTTATATTATAATATTTTATTCCCCCAAAAATGAATAAAGAAAACTATAGCAATATGGAAAGTAACAATCATAGTTGTAGTGAAATATGTGAAAATTTTGAATATTCGGCAAGTGATTTTAATTCTTGAGATGAAGCTGCATATCTTGCAACCTCATTCCCAAGGGAAGCATAATGACTGCATTTATGTTCCAATCGGAAATTACCTGGAGGAAGAAAGATGACTATATACTTCTGCGAAACTTTTAACAGAAAATCATTCCTTCATGTAGGAAAATGTTTCAAAAAATACCACACATTGAAAACATGTAAATAACATTTAAGCTTGAAGATTACACGTTTAATAAAATGTAAATATTTTTATGCACAAAACTATCTTTTTTAAGTACAAAATTCTAACGTCCGATAAGGGTTAATATACTTTTTAGCGAATTCGGGTTTATCTCCATTGATCTGAGGATAAACCGTTAATCATTAGGAGTCAGAATTTTTTTCCTGTCCCGACTTTTGTTATTGTAGAGCATATCTTCATATTTATATTTAATAAATTATTTTTTGAACAATGAATGTGACCTATGCACTATTGCTCCAATGTAAGGATTTTCCTTTACAGCATAACGTTAAAATAAGTTACGCGTAGTTATATGAGTTTGCTTCCTTTTACTCTCCATTTTATAATAAATATGACAGTTCTTCAAGAAATAACGAAATACAGTAAATAATTAATAAATTATTATTATTGTTTATGCTATACATAAAACCCTAGCTAATAATATTTTGAAATGCTCGTAAAATCACATTCCTACTGAACATATTTTCAAAGTTTACACTCAATTTTGTGTAAATAAATTTGGAACTGTTTTAAAACTCTAATGAATTTAAAGTGAATACGATGATATTTTTATGTCCTTTTAATGAAATTATAAGTGACAATAAGCATTTATTACAAATATACACTTTTGTTTAAAAAAGATATTTAATTTTGTTAACATGTAAAGTAACGATTATAATTTATAAGTGTACGCTCAATTTTGTGAATAACTATATATATATATATATATATATATATATTTATATATATATATATATATATATATTTATATATTATGGCACATATCCCTTATTTTTTTTTTTTTTTTATACATAGCTGCGAAATTCAAAAGACCAGAAGGCGGAAGGGAGATATTTGCCAATATATATATATATATATATATATATATATATATATATATATATATATATTTATATATATATATTATGTTGTCAAATATCTCCCTTCCGCCTTCCGTATTTTTTAATTTCGTGGCTATTTAAAAAAAAAAAAAAAAAAAAAGCGGAAGGGAGATACTTGCCAACCTAATATATATGAGTACTTTACATATATATACATACATTCAAACATACATACATACATATATATATATATATATATATATATATATATATATATATATATATATATATACAGGGTCATTTGATAAGTATGGTAAAAAAGTAAGAAAAACTAAATTGAAAAATTTAATTAAATTAATTAAAATAATCAATGAATAAATTTACCATACTTATCAAACGACCCTATATATATATATATATATATATATATATATATATATATATATATATATATATATAATGTACATGCATACAAACATACATATGTAATATACAGTTATGATGCAATATTGAAACTATGTATGTAACTGATAGATATAAAGTGAATGTACAATAGTATTTAATTACGAATATATATATATATATATATATATATATATATATATATATATATATATATATATATATGAATATAAGGAAATAATTAAAACATTCATATTTTTGTTCATTCAATATAAATGAAAATTAATTTAATTATTTTATTATTATACAAATTCAAGAGATACATTATATGAATTTCATATTTTATATAGACATACACACACGTATATATGTACGTATGTTTGTGTGTATATAAATATGTATGTACATACATACATATATATATATATATATATATATATATATATATATATATATATATATATATATATATATATATTATATACATTCTAATGCACACATATGTCAATGTTTAAATTAGTAGACGTCAGATTAAAAGTTATTTCGTAGTGCATATCAACATTCCATATGAAATGTCTTCGACACCATTCTTGATAAATTATTATAGGATGAATTTGTACGAATTTATTTACACAATTAGATAACATAATATATATTACACTGTACCGTCAATGGATTAGGAGAGTAGAATATCCCGTACTCTGGAAAAATGATAGGTCCTTCATAAATCCAATCGACCAATGTTTCCATATTCTACGGATGAATATGTAACTGCAGTCGTGTAAATTGCACGTGGACGCAACAAACAAACCACAAAAATACACACGCGCAAATGCGCTCGAACGCATTGAAATTGTGCACCAATGAACTGACCTAATGGTACGACGATTCGCGGTGAACTGGACGTAAAAGTCGAAACTAACAGTTGAATAATTCACTGAACGCCAAAGACCCATTCTTCTCCCACTCAATGCACATTTTAATGCATTATACTTCACGACGGAGGTTTGAATTATGTAATTGTACGTGTTCGATTTTTTCGAAAATATGTATATCAGGATAGCATTTAAAATCTGATCACTTCCTATTTTTTCTAAACATCCACAAGAAGAAAACAAACGGGATGAATTAACAAAATACAAATGTATATATACATTATATTGCATATATATTATATATATATATATATATATATATATATATATATATATATATATATTTTATATATAATATATATATATATATATATAGGGATATATATATATATATATATATATATATATATATATATATATATATATATATATATATATTATATAGAGAGAGGATTTTCCAAATGTCACGCATAGATTTGGGTTTTATTAAAAAGAAACTATATACATGTTTTTTTAATAAAACAAATCTAGGCGTCACATTTGGATAATCCCATATATATATATATATATATATATATATATATATATATATATATATATATATATATGTATACATACATGCACACACACTGATGTGCAAAAGTATTCGCCATATGGGTAACATAAGCAATTTATTGATATAATTCAATAAAGTCGTTAAATTAAAAAAAAACATATTTAATTAATAATAAATATAATATGCATTAGAAAAAAATACAAAAAAACGACAATTAATTCTATTATATAGTACAAATTGTTAAAATAAATACAGTAAATTACATTTTTGGTGAGCAAAAGTATTCACCACTTTTAATATAATGTAGAAGAAATGCCAACAATTTTTTTAAAAAAAGAGGTTCATATCTCGCTTGTTTTCCTTTCCTTTTTACTATTTTATTTAAACGATTTGGCATTGAATAAATTAACTTTTTTGTTGCTTCCGATGTTATATTTGCCCACTCCTTTTAAAGTAAGGATTTAAGTTGATTTTTAGAGGTGATATGGTGCTGTCAAATTTTTCTCTCTAATAAATCCCAAAAATGTTCTATGGGATTTAGATTGGGAGATTGTAGTGATGTTTTCAGTGTATGAGGAGTATTATAGAGAGCCAAAAGCTTCACTATATGAACGGTATGCTTTGGGTTGTTATCATGTTGGAAGTAATATTAATTATTCAAACACAATTTTCTAGCATTTTCTTTTAAATTTTGTTTTAAAATATTCAAATATTGGAATTTATTAATGGTTTCGTCGATAAAAACTAGGTTACTAACTCCAGAAACGGCCATACAACCCCACCACCACCATGTTCAATAATTTTGTGTATATGATTCTCTTGTAGTTCTGTATTTTTCTTTCTCCATACCAAAATTTGGGCGTCAGAACGATAAATACAGAATTTACATTCAATCTTGGTCCAAAACTCGTCATTACATTTATTTTTATAATCATTTGCAAATTGAAACCTTTTGGTTTGGTTCACTTTACTTATAGCAGATTTTTTTCTGCAGACACGGGCGTTATAACCAGGCTTTTTAAGAATTTTCCATACTGTATAAGGATGTAGTTTTTTTCAATTATTTATCTAACTATGCTACGACAGAGGACGAGCTTGTTTTAGGCTCTTTCTTAATAATAATAATTATATTACGTTGTTCATGTACTGTTTGGATGGCCGACCAGTTCTTTGGCAATTTTGTAAGTTCTGTTATCATTAAAGCGTTTTATTATATCACGGACAGTAGTACGACTCTTGGACACTATTTCCGAAATGTCCTTATATGATTTATTTTTTTTGGTGTGAATTTATAATTATTTTTCTCTCGGATATACAAGATTCTTTTTGTTTGCGTCCTATTTTTGAAATATCTTCGTAAAACTCACTAAATGATCAAAACTGTCAACGTAAACTGAATGGGGAATCTTCGAAAAATATAAATATTTGGTTATACTGCAGTGCTGCCACATTTATTTAACAAAAACTTTGATATTATATGTCATTATCAATAAGCGACGAATAATTTTACTCAGCGTAAATATGATCTACTGTCTTTATTTTAGCAATTTCTACTATATGATAAAATTAATTACTGTATTTTGTATTTTTTGTAATGAATATTACATTTTACATCAATTAAATAAAAAAAAAATAATTTAACGACGTTATTGAATTATATCAATAAATTGCTTGTTACCCATACGGTGAATATTTGTGCACGTCAGGGTATATATATATATATATATATATATATATATATATATATATATATATATATATATATATAGAGAGAGAGAGAGAGAGAGAGGATTTTCCAAATGTGATGTCTAGATTTGGGTTTTATTAAAAAGAAACTATATGCATGTTTCTTTTTAATAAATCTATGTGTCACATTTGGATAACTCTCTCTCTCTCTCTCTCTTTCTCTCTCTCTTTCTATATATATATATATATATATATATATATATATATATATACCGACTGGATAGCACAGTGGTTTGCATCACTGCATGTCATCGGGAGATTGCATTCGATTCCCAACTGGAGAGACCCTCACTTTCGAGGATTGAGCATGAAGGCCGATAACCTCATCTTGTAAAAAAATAACTGTCGAAAAGTTAAGGGAGTAAACCCCGAATAAAAAATCTTCACCAATCCGCCTAATCAACGTTGTGAATATACCAAATACCACTGAATGATAGCATTCATTGAGGCTTTCGTCCAGTAGTGGATTGATATGGGCTTAATGATGTGATATATATACAATATATATATATATATATATATATATATATATATATATATATATATATATATATATATATATATATATATATATATATAAACTCCTTTCATTTAATTAACAAACATGTTCAAAAAATGTCACTGGTTTATATTAAATAAAAGTATTATTCACTTCTAGATAGAGAAAAATTTAAATCGTAATTGTTTGTCATTTTTTAATTATATAGAAATATTTTGAAAATAATAATTATATAAAAAGTAATTTCGTTATTGGAAAAAGGAATTGATAACAACTTGTATTATCGAAATAAACATTGAACTGAAATTGCAAATATATTTTCGAAAAATCATATCGTGAAAGTTATTTGACAGCTCTTGCGAATTGAAAAGTTTCTATTTCTCGGCAAGAAAACCAACAAAAGTAAATTGTTGAATATTAAATTTTATTATATCGAAGAAAATCTAAAGAAATGTGCAGAAAAACTGCGTCTACAGAGAGTGACCTAAATTTTGAAAAGCTTTAAGGGTTTCTAAAACATGATGCAACTTTAATCATATTGTTGAATTTTTATTTTAATATTTCTTAATGGCGGATACTTCTGTCTATCATGAATATAACATAAATTAAATTTTAAACATTTCTATTAATTAAATATACGACACTAGGTTTTTTTATTTAGTAATTTAATCAAAAATACAGATATAATATTTATTAGGTCGTGTAATATGAAATGTCGGATTTCTCTTTGATTTCCAATTGAAAAATCCGACATTTTTATTACACGGTCTAATACTATATATATATATATATATATATATATATATATATATATATATATATATATATATATATATATATATATATATATATATATATATATATATATATATATATATATATATATATAGGTTTATCCAAATGTGACATCTAAATTTGTTTTATTTTTTAAAAAAAAACATGTGTATAGGAAAGCACGTGTATCAGTCTCCCTATTCGCTGTTCGATGAATTTTTTTTAAAAATTTTTCATTTCGACTGATTTAATGCTTTTCTTTTCCAATTTATTTCAACAAATGTTCTTATATCTCTCTTTTTTATATTTATAAGTACTCTTATATTTATATATATATATATATATATATATATATATATATATATATATATATAAGGGTCGTTTGATAAGTATGGTAAATTTATTTATTGTTTAATTTAATTAATTAATTAATTAA